>VMDO01003348.1:32913-145581 GCA_007922755.1 Pedetes capensis | reverse complement strand
AAATTAAAATTGCCACACCTGCTTTCTTTTGTTCCCCCCTGCTAGGTATACATTTTTCCAGCCCTTAACTCTCAGTTTATTCCCATCTTTGTGGGTTAGATGAGTTTCTTGAATACCGCATATTGATGGTTTGTGTTTTTTGATCCAATTAGCCAATCTCTGTCTCTTAATTGGTGAGTTAAGACCATTTACATTAATATAGATTATTGAGGAACATTTATTGTCATTTATCCAATCATTACCTGTTACTAATTTATGCTTCATGTTTGCTTTGGACCTTTCTTGTGTTGGACTCATCTCAGTTAATCGGTTCTTTGATTTCCGTTATACGGTTGTCTTGACTCTTCTGTATGTGTTATTTGATTTATTATCCTCTCCAGTGCTGGTTTGGTTGTTGCATAGCATTTAATAGCTTCAATGTCATTAAATGTCTTATATTCCTCATCTATTATCAATGATAATTTTGCTAGATATATTAGTCTAGGCTGGAGATTGTTTTTTCTTAGTGTTTGAATCACCTGTGACCATTCCTTTCTAGCTTTCAGTGTTGATATGGACAAGTTTGCAGTAATTTTTATTGGCTGTTTTTTATAAGTAATAAGGGACTTCTGTCTTGCTGCTTGCAGGATGGCGTCTCTGGTATCTAGTGATAGAAATCGAGCTACGATGTGTCTCGGAGATGATCTATTTAAATCAGCCTTCCTGGGAGTCCTGAAAGTCTCAGTGGTGTATGTATCCATTTCCTTTGCTATCTTTGGGAAATTTTCCTTGAGGATATCATTTACTAGGTTGTGAAGGCCTCCAGTGATTCTTTCTTCTCGTTCAGGAATACCCATGATTCTTATATACCTTCTTTTCACTCTATCAGAGTTCTCTTGGAAATCTTTTTTTAAAACTTTTATCATTGATTCCATTTCTAGTTGCTTGTGTTTCAGCTCATTTATGTCATCTTCTGCCTCAGAGATCCTTTGCTCTGATTCATCCAGTCTTAAAGAGAAGGATTCTTTAGCTGTGTTCAATTCTGATAATTTGGATTGAGTATCAAGCAAAGTGGCTTGATTTTTCTTAATCATTTCTAACTGGGATGACAGGGCAGCTTCCAAATTAGAAAACTTTCTTTCAATTATCTCCAGTGTATTTTTAGTATTTGTCTTTATTTCTCTTAGCATGTTTATAACCATGACTCTGAACTCCGACTCAGAGATCTCTAGTAATTGCGAGTCGTTTGTGTTTGTATGATCTGTGAAGCCTTCAGCTCCATCCTGCCCCCTTGTGGTTTTTGTGATTTTATTTGATTTTCCCATAGCAGGGTCTGGAAAACCTCCCTCCTTCTTTCTACTCCGCTTATATTTTCCCTCCTTCACTAGGTTTAACTGTGCATTTTTATACATCACCTTATGTATAGAATTTTTACTTCAAGTAAGATTCAGCTCCCACATATGAGTATGAATACATGGTATATCTGTTTTTGAGCTTGTGTTTGTTCACTTAAGATGATATTCTCCAGTTTTATCCATTTTTCTGCAAATGACATTATTTCACTGTTTTCATTGCTGAATAACATTCCATTGTGTATATGCCCTGTAATTTTTTTTTATCCATTCTTCTGTTGATGGGCATTTTGGTTGGTTCCATATCCTTGCTATTGTGGAGAGTGCCGGATTAAATATGGAGATGCAGGTGTCTCTGTGGTATGATGACTTGTCTCCCTCTGGGTATATTCCCAGTAGTAGTATAGCTGGGTCATATGGCAGTTCTATTTTTAGTTTTCTTGAGGTATCTCCATATTGATTTCCAAAGTGGTTGAACCAATTTACAGTCCTACCAACACTGTAAGAGGGCTCGTTTTTTTCCACGTCCTCACCAGCATTTGTTATTATTTGTTGTGTTGATATTGGCCATTCTTACTGGAGTTAGATGGAATCTCAGTATTGTTTTGATTTGCATTTTCCTAATGGCTAGGGATATCGAGCATTTTTTCATGTGCTTCTTAGCCTTATAAACTTCTTCATTTGAGAACTGTCTGTTCATTTACTTTGCCCACTTGTGTATTGGGTTATTTGTTGTCTTGAGATTTGCTTTCTTGAGTTCTTTGTAAATTCTAGAAATTAGTTCTCTGTCAGATGTGTAGGATGCAAAGATTTTCTCTCATTCAGTGAGCTCTTCCTTAACTCTGTTGATTGTTTTCTTTGTTGTACAGAAGCTTTTTAATTTCACATAATCTCTTTTATCAATATTTGGGGCAATTTCCTGAGCAATTGGAGTCTTATTAAGGAAATTCTTCCCTATGCCTATGTGTTGGATTGTGTTTCCTATCTTTTCTTCTAGTAGCTTTAAGGCTTTTGATTTTATATTGAGGTCTTTTGTCCATTTTGAGTTGACTCTCATGCAAATTGAGAAGTACAGGTCTGTTTTCACTTTTCTACAGTTTTCCCAGCACCATTCGTTGAAGAGGCTATTTTTTCTTCCTTTTGCATCCATAGGCCCTTTGTCAAAGATCAGGTGGCTGAAGTTGAGTGGGTATATCTCTCCATCTTCAATTCTGTTCCTTTGTTCCTCAAGCCTATTTTTATTCCAGTACCAGGTTGTTTTAGTCACTATAGCCCTGTAGTATATATTAAAGTCAGGAGTTGTGATCTCACCTGCACTGGATTTGCAACTTAAGATTGTTTTGGAAAGGAACACATTGGATCAGACACAATAATTATGGAGGACTTCAATACCATACATTTGCCAAGACAGAGATCATCAAAACAAAAAAATCAACAAAGAAATGAACTCAAATTGCACCATAGGCCAACTGGACTTTAAAGATGTCTTCAGAGCCAGGCATGGTGGTGCACACCTGTAATCCCAGAGGATCAGGAGGTGGAGGCAGGAGGATCGCAAGTTCGAGACCAGAGGCAGTCTGCATAACTTAGCGAGACCCTGTCCCAAAAAGTGAAAAAAAAAAAAAAAAAAAAAAAAAAGGGCTGGGGAGGTGCAGCTCAGTGGTCCAGCACTTGCAAAGCATGCAGGTGTGAGGCCCTGGGTTCAACCCCCAGTACCACAAAAAAAAAAAAAGTCTTCAGAGTATTCTATCCATCTGATAAGATATACATTCTTCTTAGCACCACATGGAACTTTTTCTAATATAGACCACATGTTGGTCCACAAATATGGCCTCAACAAATATAAAAAAGTAGAAATCATCCCCTGTACCTTATCAGATCAAAATGGAATAAAATTAGAACTAAAAATCAAGAAAATTTTCAGAAATTTTATAAATTCATGGAGACTACATAATACACTGCTGAATGGTCAATGGGTTACCAAAGAAACTAAAGTGGATATTGAATAATTCCTACATTCAATGAGGATGAGAACATGTCCTACCAAAATTTATGACATATAGCAAAGGCAGTTCTAAGAAGGAAGTTCATAGCCCTGAATGCCTTCATCAATAAGTTAGGGAAGGCCCAGGTAAATAACTTAACAACACATTTCAAGGCATTAGAAAGCCAACAACAAGCCAATCCCAAAAGGAGCACTCAGACAGAAATTATCAAGATCAAGGCAGATATAGCCCAATTAGAATCTAAAAAGACAATTCAAAAACTAATGTGAATAATAAATAGCTGGTTCTTTGAACAGATTAATAAAGTAGATGCCCCCATAGCCAGTCTCACCAAAAGAAAGAAAGGCCAAAATTGAGAAAATCAGAGATGAGAATGGGCTCATAACCACCAATACCAACAAAATCCAGAAAATCATCAGGGAATACTTTGAGAAATTGTACTCCCCCCAAAATGAAAATACAAAAGAAATGGATAAGTTTATTAACACATATGTTGTTGTTGTTGTTAGGTGCCGTCGAGTTGGTATCCGACTCATAGCGACCCTCTGTACAACAGGGGAAACACTATTGTCAGTGCTTCTCTGCTGTGCATAGGGTTTTCAATGGCAGATTGATTTTGGGAGGGGGTTGCCAGGTCCTTCTCCCAAGCCTACAGCTTCTGGTGTTCCCAGGCGGTCTCCCATCCAGGTACTAACCAGGCCCGACCCTGCTTAGCTTCCAAGATCTGACAGGATCGGATGCCACAGGGCTACAGCTGCAGGCTATTAACACATATAATTTACCAAAATTAACCCTGGGGAACATAAGCAATCTAAACAGACCCATTACATACACCAAATTAGAGAAGGTAATAAAAAGGCTCCCAAAAAAGAAAAGCCTAGGCCCCAGTGGTTTCACAGCAGAATTCTATCAATCCTTCAAAGAAAAATTAATACTAATTCTTCTCAAACTATTTCAAAAAGTAGAAAAGGAAGGGACACTCCAATCCTCATTCTATGAAATCATCATCACCCTGATACCAAAACTGGGCAAGGACACTTCTAAGAAAGAGAACTGTAGTCCAATTTCCCTGAAGAACATAGATGCATAAATTTACAACAAAATCCTGGCTAACCAAGTTCAACAACACATAAAGAATATCATACACCATGATCAAGTGGGATTCATTCCACAGATGCAAGGCTGGTTCAACATTCAAAAACTAATCAATGTGTCGGGCCCGGTGGTGCATGCCTGTAATCACAGTGACTCAGGAGGTGGAGGCGAGAGAGGATCACAAGTTCGAGACCAGAGGCAGTCTGCACAACTTAGTGAGACCCTGTCTCAAAAAGTTAAAAAAAAAATGGGCTGGGGGTGCAGCTCAGCAGTCCAGCACTAGCAAAACATCCAGGCGCGAGGCCCTGGGCTCAACCCCCAGTACTGGAAAAAAATAAATAAATCAATGTAATTCAACATATCAAGAGACTTGCAAACAGAAATCACATGATCATCTCAATCAATGCTGAGAAGGCTTTTGACAAAATGCAGCATTCTTTCATGATAAACACTCTGAAGAACATAGGCATAATAGGGAAATACCTCAACATCACAAAGGCCATTTATGACAGACCTAAAGCCAATATCATATTAGATGGAGAAAGGCTGAAACTATTTTCTCTAAGATCAGGAACAAGACAAGGATATCCACTTTCTCCTCTCTTATTCAATATTGTAATCAAAGTCCTATCCAGAGCAATCAGACAAGAGAAAGAAATCAAAAGGATACACATAGGCAAGGAAGGGGTCAAATTAGCCTTATTCACAGATGACATGATCCTTTACCTAAAGGACCCCCAAACTCCTCTAGAAAACTCTTAGACCTATTTAACTCCTTCAGCAAAGTAGCAGGATAAAAAATTAACACTCAAAAATAAGTAGCCTTTCTTTACACCAATTGTGAGCAGGAAGAGAAGGAAATTAAGGCAACAACCCCTTTCACAATAGCCCACCAAAACTTTTAAATAACCAAAGACCCTGAAGATCTCTACAAGGAAGACTTCAAAATATTAAAGAAAGAAATCTAGATGATACCAGAAGATGGAAGGACCACCCCTGCTCATAGATTGGGAGAATCAATATTGTAAAAATGGCTATACTACCAAAAGCAATTTACAGATTCAATGAAATTCCCATTAAAATCTCAATGACAGATTTTGCAGAAATAGAAAAAATAATCCAAAAATTCATATAGAAACATTCTTGAATTTCATATAACACTTCAAAATAGTTTTGTACTCCTTGAACAACAGCAGTGCTTCCAACATTCTTTTGACTGTCCTGCCTGTTGCATGATGGTGCTAGTATTCATTTCAATTAACATGATCTTTCAAGGGAATGTCATACTATGCATTGCTACCATAATTCAATTCAACTTCAAAACAATACACAGATAACATTTCTTAAAATGTGTATACATTTTTGGTACATATAGGGGTATACTTTATTTGGCACCCTTGATATTTTTCCTTCACTCCTTTCAAAAAGATTTTATCAGAAGTTTACAAAATGATACACATTTACCTCCTATTCAACTTATATTCTCATTAATTTATTATCCTAGGACTGAAGGTGGGCAATGATTTCAATCAAAATGAAGGAAAGTCCATTTTATTTTCCCTGCTTCACTTCTTTATTACAATCATCCTTCCCTGTGGTTGGCACATTCTTTCTTTCCCTATACTATTATGTCTTAATCTCATCAAGCTCTCCTATTCTCACTTAACTCTCTTTCTTGGTGCCTTTTTATCTTCTTGTTCCCTCATTGTACACTATCAAATATGAAGCCATATCAATAGCTTAATGGAATCTCTTTTTTCTCAACTCCCATTCTTTTTATTCCTAGTAACATTTGTTATTTTATTTTCACGCATTCTCAAAGTAATTGATGCCCATTATAAAATCTTCAAAACCACAAAAGGATAGAAAGTACTAGAAACCCATTGTTATTCTGATTTCCAGAGGTAACCACTATCAACTTATTATTATATTCCTTTGAGGACTTTTTTTTTAACTAAAAAAGAACTGTGAAGACATCAGGATCATAGTAGACATATTTTGTATCTAACTTTTTCACTTCACATTCTTCATGAGCATTTCATCTATAAGTAAAAATTTAAATATCATTGAAAAGAAATTGCATTATCTAGAAAATCAGGATGAAGAAAATAAAACTCACCTATAATTTTATCACCTCTGCATATTACTTATTATTTTTTAAAAAACTAGATCATATTCTACAAATATTTTATAAAACATGGAATTCTGTGGGAAATTCCAACATTTATTCAGCAAACATTAATTGATTGCAGTCAGCCTTCTGTATCCTAAGGCTCCATATCAATGGATTCAATCAAGCAAATATCAAAAGTTGGTTCTCTCCCCCTTGTATTTGGGAGTTGAACCCAGGACCTCACACATACATGGCAAGTGCTCTACCACTGGGCTGTACCTCTACCCCACTTATTTTATTTTATTTTTATTTTATTTTATTTGAGTTCTCACTAAGTTGTGCAGGCTGCTTCTGGCCTCAATTCTCATGTTCAGCATCCTAAATTGCTAGGATTACAGGTGTGCACCACTGTGTCTGAAAATTAAAAATATCTTTAAAAATTTGTGTCTGAACATGTATAGAATTCTTTTTCTTTGTCATTATTCCCTAAATAAGACAGTATAGCAACTATTTACATAGCATTAATACTGTATTAGGAAGTTGGGCGTGGTGACTCACACCTGTAATCCCAAAGACTCAGGAGGCAGGAGGATCAAAAGTTCAAGACCAGAGGCAGTCTGCATAACTTAAGAGAAACCCCATCTCAAAAAATTAAAAAATGGGCTAAGGGTGCAGCTCAGTGGTACAGCGCTTGCAAAGTGTGCAAGTGTGAAGCCCTGAGTTCAAACCCCAGTAATGAAAAAAAAAATTGTATTAGGTATTACAAGTAGTCTGATAGATGATTTAAAGTGTATACAGGTAATACGCAAATACTATGCCATTTTATGTAATGGTTTTGAGCATCTGTAGATTTTGGTATCTGCCATGGGGTTGTGGGAGGTGGTTCCTGGAACCAATTCCCCACTAATACCAAGGGAGGAATATGCCTAACCATATTCTGAGATTTGAGGCAAAGTGGTGAACTAGACAGAAAATGTCTTAGCCTTCTAGAGCTTCTATTCTAATGGGGAAGAAAGACAGCAGGCAAACAAATAGAATAGATATGATGCCCTTGGAATAATAACTGTGGAGTAAAATAAAGCAAGGCGGAGGGATGGAGACTGATGCATGGTGTGCTGGCTCTTATGTTTGTTGTTGTTGTTGTTGTTAGGTGCTGTCCAGTTGGTGACTCATAGCGACCCTCATAGGGTTTTCAATGGCTGACTGTTTCGGGATTGCCTTGGGAGTGTATTGCCAGGCCCTTCTCCCATTTTTGTGGTGCTGGGAATTGAACTCAGGACCGCAGAGACTGCAGCACAGTGCTCTACCCACTGAGCTAAATCCCAGCCCAGCTCTTATGTTTAGAGTGGTCAAAGAAGGAGAATCCCCTAAAGAAAACAAACTCTGAGCAAAAACCCTGTATTATTTGTCTGGATTTTGTGTTATTTGTGGTATATTTCAGCTTTGTATGTGTTTAACTTATGAATCTTTTTTTTTCTCATTCTAAATTTATATTTGCCTTTGTCCCTAATTTTAAAATTTTTCTTACAAAGGGTCCCCTGGCTCCAGTCCTCAGGAATTGAGGTCTACTGGCAGCACCATGAGGGAGACTAGGAATTGTAACTAGCACAGGAAGAACTGTGTGGGCTGGCAGTCCTTGGATAGTCACTGGTGTGGCTGACTAAAACTTGATCTTGCATTGGAAAAGCCCAGAAGCAGATTCACACCACAGAACGCTGGACAGGTTTTTGGATCTGAAGGCCCCAGGCACTTCTGAAAGTGAGGCTGAAAATAGGGGGTTGGGGTGAATATGTGCATAACTAAATGCTATGTCCCAGATTCAGACAGCCACTGGGTGCCGCTGAATACCACCCCCACCATGAAGCTTGGATTAGTCAAACTCCTATGAGCTATCGTTATCAGTAATTTTCCTTCTTCCAACACCTCTTTTATTTTCTAACAAGTCAGAGACTTCTGAAAATGAAATATCTGCTTGCATTCAGATAAGCCTCTCTATGCTTTCACACATTAGTTTATTTCTCGATTTAAAGAATTTTGAAACCCAGAGCAATTTCTGCAGAAAATGGACGACTGGAAGGCAGTCAGGAGATGACAAGAATTAAAGTCTGGGTCCTGCTGAGGCCTTAATATCTTGTTAGAGGAGACATTTGGTTGGCAGACTCCTAGCGTAGATGGTAGGCCAAACACGCAATCACGCGGCAGCATTTGAAATGTTAAAACTACCCCTGTGTTGCACGTTCACTGGTCTGGACAAATATAGTGGTGGAGCTACCATCACTTGGTTTGCTACCTTCAAGTCTTACAGCTGACATCTTTGTAGCTGTATGGATCCTGTATTGCATCGATAACGTGAATGGATTTATATAAATAACTTCCTACTGAATGGTATTTTAGAAATAAGTTTTAGGTGAGTTAAAAGAAGCCATAGATCTTAATGACATAATCATACCAAGAAATTGCAACATTTTAAAAAATAATGTTGGAAAAACTTCTTCCTATTAATTTTTCCAAGTTTTTCTAGCCTTGCTTCTGTGCATATGGATATTTAGAGTCATCATCTCTCAGTGTCCTTGGGTGACTTGTTCCAGGAACCCCTTTCAGACATCAAAATTTGTGGGTACTCAAGTTCCTTATATAAAATGGAGTGGTATTTACGTATAACCTACACATATTCTCCCACGTAGTTTACATTATTTCTGTTGTTGTTGTTGTTGTTGCTAGGTGCCATCGAGTTGATATCCGACTCATAGCGACCCTACTTACAATAGGCAAAACAGTATTGTTACTGCTTCTCTGCTATTCATAGGCTTTCAATGGCACATTATCTCTAGATTACTAATAATATCTACTATAGACTTGACAGCATCTAACAACAACAATATTAATACTATAAAAGTAGTTGCATTGATTAGGGTATAACAACAAGAAAACTAAGTCTGTACATGTTCAGCACAGACACAACCTCATAGGGCTCAGTACAACTTGATCAGCAGTTGGCTTAATCCAAGGATATGGAACCCATGGATAGGGAAGACAGACTACATGCAGCCTGAGCATTGTGTACCAGGGCAGCCCCCAGCACTCTACACATGGCCACTCAGTGCCAATTGCACACTGGAGCAACCTAGGGAGCTTCTGAAACATATCAGTGCCAAGGCCCCATTCTCAGAGATTCCTGTGCAATTGTTTTAGTATGGACCTTGATCATGATAGTTTTTAAAGCTCCCCAGGTGGCTAAACATGCAGCCAGGATTGAGAACCATAGCACCTGGGAAAAGATGGGCATAGATGGTGAGCTCTTCCTTTTCCAGTGGATGATGTGGCAGAAAATACATCTGAGATTGAGGGAACTCAGCCCCCGGAGTTTCTAGTTTTTAATGGTAAGATCCTAGTGGCATCTCTTCTTTCCTTTTCAGACTTTATTGAGCAGGAATTACTTGGGTTATAAAATGGTGATTAGTGGTGGCAGGCGGGGGGGGGGGGACGGGGAGAGGAAAGGAAGCAATTCTGCAAATCTCAACAACACAGATCATGACTTCCTTGGCCTCTTTTTTATCACTGATTAGTTTTCCCATGAGTACTTCCTGATGTATTACACAAAGGACATTGAGTGACTGCCCTCTTGCTGATTGTCAAACTCATGGAAATGAAACAAAACATGGTTAATGCTCATCTTTACTTTGAGTATTTCTGCTTAGAAGACGTTCTTTCTTTTCCAGTCATCTTTACAACCTGAGCTGAGAGCGATGCCCCTACTGACCTGCCTGCCCTCCTATCTTAACTTTAAGTCTCTTCGTGGAAGAAAAGGGCCCGCAAACTTGAAATGCTTTAGCACAAGCCAATACTTTCCTTTAAACCCATAACTAGTCTTCATTTCTAAAAATTTATTCGTAGTCTATTCATTTTCTCTGGAAAACAAAATCAACTAAGCCAGATGTGGTGCCTGTAACCTCAGCACTCAGGAGGCTGACACAGGAGGGTGGGTGCCTCTCACAGCAGGCGAGCCAAATAATACAAGTCTGATCCTTACTGCCCAGACAAATCTCATGCAGGGTCCTGAACAAAAGTGAAGCATGGCTAAACCATAGCCAAGAAAAAGAAAGACTTATTGAGCAGGAATTATTTGGGTTATTAAAATAATGATTGGGGAGGGGCATGGAAAGGAAGCAGTCTCCCTTGGAAGGAAGCATCATCTAAGCAAAGTCTCACTGGTCATGGGAAAGAGGAACTCTGAAGGAGCCAGAGGACTGGCTTTGCATCTGAGCTCTGTCACTTACTACACTTACTACACTAGAGGAGTTACCAAAACTCCCTGAACCTCAGAACACTCATCTCAGCATTGTGGGATTGTGTAAACATTAAATGAAATGGTGTTAAAAATGCACTGTTGTTGCTCTTAGGTGCCATCGAGTCAGATCTGACTGATAGCGACCCTGTGTATGATCGAGCAAAAGACTCCTTGACACTGTCCTATGTCCAGCATTATGTCAATGCTTCTCTGCTATTTATAGGGTTTTTGATGGCTGATTGTTTCAGGATTGTTTTGGGAGTGGGCTGCTAAGTCCTCCCATTTTTGTGGTGCTGGAGATCAAACCTCAGAGAGCGTAGAGCAGCACTTTACCAATTGAGTTAAACCCCAGCCCTGTTAAAAATGCATGCAAATTGTAAATAAAAGGTTGTACATAGGTGAAGAGTTATTATTCTTTCACAAGATTATTTGATTGATTTTCCTGAGAAAAGTTGTAGCTAAAGTATATGCAGTCCTCAACAAAACATTTGAAATTGTCTTTCATTGGGTCCCTGAGGAAAGGCTGGAAAATGAGTTGGATGCTGGAATAATTAAATGAGTTAGGGACTTTCTGAACAACTGTGTCTGTGATGCTGAACTAGTGGGTTGATGGAGATTTCTATTAGTCTGCTACAGGATTCTAGGTTAAGTTTTATCTTTTACAATGTTTAATTCTTATAAAATTTGCAAATGATATGAAGTTAGAAAACTTGTCAGAAATAGAAACAGAATCTAAAACATCCTGGCAGACTGAAACAAGGATGAATTTTCAAGATAAGATGTAACTGGAGTAATTGTGTCTTTGCTGTTTTTGCTAGGTGCCTTCAAGTCAGGTCCGATTCATAGTGTCTCTGTACAACAGAACGAAACACTTCTCACTACTGTGCCATATCCAACACTATGCCAGTGCTTCTCTGTTATTCATAGGGTTTTCAATAGCTGATTGTTTCGAGAGTGGGCTGCCAGGTCCTTCTCCCATTTTTGTGGGGGATCAAATCTAGGGCTTCAGAGAGTGCAGAGCAACACTCTACCAACTGAGCTAAATCCCAGCCCCACAATTGTATCTTATAACTATATAAAAATAAAATTTGCTAAGATCTTTAAAAATTGTAATTCCCAGAGGTAAAAGTTTAGGAAAACAAGTAATTTTATATGCTCTTAGAAAACAAGTAGGTAAACTTCTGAAGGGAAATTAACAGTATATATCATAGACCTTAAAAAATAAGCATACTCAAGCCAGGTATGGTGATGCATCCCTGTGAACTCAGCAACTTGGAAAAAGAGGCAGGAGGTTGGCAAGTTTGAGGACAGAGGCAGCCTGCGTAACTTAGGAAAACCCTGTGTGAACATAAAAAATTTAAAAAAGGGTGGGGGGTGCTTGCGAAAGTATGCTTGAGACCCTGGATTCAGCCTCCTAGAACAACAACAACAAAAGCATATTCTTTGACCCAGAATGAAACATCTGAAAATGTATAAAATAACACAACCAGAGATGTCTATCCCAATATTATTTAACATAGAAAATAATTATAATAACATATATCCAATAATAATGATTTGTAAGTAAATGATTGTGTATACATAGGATGAAATAGCATATAGCAATGACTCTCAACTGAGGGTGACTTTGTCCCTCAAGGGATATTTGACAAAATCTGGAGACATTTTTGGTTGTCACAAAATCTGGTTGGCATTTTTGGTTGCAGCAGAGGTAAGAGGTGCTACTGGCACCCAGAGAAGCTGCTAAACAGCCTGCAATGTACAGGAAAATACCTCAAAAGCAAAACATTATCTGACCCAAAATATCAATTATACCAAGGTTATGAAACTCTGCTATATAATCTTTAAAGTTATGTTGAGGAAGAATATCTAAAAATATAGGGAAATGCTCAAAATATTTTGTGAAATTTTTAAAATGCTATAAAATGTAAGATTTCATTTGCATGTGAAAAAAATTCAGTAGTTATTGATGGGTAACAGGGTTATGCATGATTTAAGTTTTCTTTGATATGCTTCTCTGCACTTTCCAAGGTTTCTTGTAATACATGTATTACCTTGAATATCAGTGAAGAAAAATATTCCATGAAAATGAACTATCAAGGATTGGTCTTTTCTGTGAGCAGTGTTGAAAAGGTTTTGATGGCTTTTGTTGACAGCTTACAGTCTTGGATGGGATTAACTGAGAAGGAAGATCTGGAATGAGGGGCTAATGGTCCTGTTTTCCTTGTGTGGGTCTGGTATCACCTGGACTCTTGTGTTCAGGGTTCCATGTTTTAGCATGAATGGAGGAGTTGCATATAGTAACTTACTCATGGGTGATATGTTCTAAAGTCCCCAATAGATGGCTGAAACTGACTCCTATACATATGTATTTCCTATACACATGTACCTATGATAAAGTTTAATTTATAAATTAGGCATAGTAGGAAATTAACAATAACTAATAATAAAACCTCCCAATGTGTCTATCAGCTTGTGCTCTGGAAGCTTGAGTGTTGCTGTGATGCTCAAACCTGTGCCACCAATATTTCAGATACCAGCAGGCTATGCCACAAGTTTCAGATACCAGCAGGGCCACACATGGTAGACAAGTTTCAGTTGAGCTTTCAGACTAAGACAGAGTAGGGAGAAAGACCCACTACTGAAATAATTAGTCATTGAAAATCCTATGAATAGCAGAGAAGCACCATCAAATATAGTGTCATAAAATGAGCTCCTCAGGCTGGAAGGAATTAAAAGAAGACCGGGGGAGAGTTGCCTCCTCAAAGTGGAGTCAACTTTGAGAGTGGAGTAAAGCCCCTTGGACTTCCATTTGCTGATGGAGCATGATTCAAAATGAGAAGAAAATAGTGACTGCAACAATGGGCTCAAACATAAAAAGATCATGTGCACAGTGTTGGGTAGTGTTTCATTCTGTTACACAAAGGGTCACTATGACTTGGATCTGACTTGATGGCACCTAACAACAATAATAAATTAGAACAATTATAACAATATACTACAATAAAGGCTGGGGTTTAGCACACTTGGTAAAGTGCTTGCTCTATGTGCTCTGAGGCCCAGGGTTCTATCCCCAGCACCACAAAAATGGGAGAAGGACCTTGCAGCCCACTCCTGAAACAATCAGCCACGGAAAACCCTATGAATGGCAGAGAAGCATTAACATAGTTCCAGGCATGCCATAGTATCAGGAAATGTTTTGTTCTGTTGTACATAGGGTTGCTGAGTTGGACCTGACTTGATGGCAAATAACAACAACAACAAGTATAATAAAAGTTATGTGACTATGGTCTTTGTGTTCTTTTAAAATATCTTATTGTACATGTGATGGTGTGATGATATAATGCCTACATGATGAGATGAAATAAGGTGAATGACGTTGCCTTTGTAATGTAGCATTAGGCTATTACATAAGGGTTACTTGAATGTAAGTTTGCAAAACTCCAATAGTCAATCTGATAATCAAGGCCACTATTAAATGACTAGTAGGCAGGTAGCATATACAGCATGGATACACTGGACAAAGGGATGATTCATATCCTAGGTCAGATGGAGATGGAAGGTGAGAGATTTCCTCATGCAACTTTTGGATAGTGTGCAACTTAAAACTTATGAATTATTTCTAGGAGTTTTCATTTGATTTTTTCAGACCACAGTTCACCATGAATGGATAAGTGAAATATCAAAAATAGTTGATGGGAGATGAAGAGGGTCTATTGTATTATGTTGTGTGTGTTGTGCAGAGAAAGGGGAGTGTGTGTATTTTCTTTCTTTCTTTCTTTTGAAGAGAACAGGCTTTTAAAAAAATAAATGTTGGTAGGGTAGAGAGTAATAAGTCTTTTGCTCTATCCATTATCGATTTTTACATTAATGGATTTAGAAGGTATAATTACTTCAGTCTGACCCAATTAATAGAAAGTTCTCTTTAGGTAACCCTGGGATGATTCTGTGGACCATGCTGCCTGTCCTTTCTGAGTTCCCCACTGCCATTCCCTTCGAGTTACTTTGTCCTCTATGATGGTAGGTAGAAAGATCTAGATCACACCAAATCCTACAAATCCTCACTTCTGTCTGCTAGCCAACGCTGCTCTTTGACTGGTGGGGCTGCAGGGGCACTGATTCTATTTGGGGCATTGTCACTATCTGCTGCTAAAGACTGGGGCTCATGCACCTTCCTTCCTTCTGGGTCTTGGCTGGGGCCCTTTGTTTTCCATGCTGACTGGGCACCACCTCATTACTGCTCTTGTGTGGATCCCTGAGTTGGGCCTGTAATCTCCCTGGGGTGATGCCCTATGGCAAGTCTCTCAGACATACTTTCAGCCAACTTTGGCATCCCTCTGTGGGGATTCAGGGGAATCCTGGGTACTGGCCACATAGGAAGCAGGGCTGCCTAAAGAGAGTTAAACTCAGGCCCTCCTCTGCTAAAATGAGTTGCTAAACTTTTTTATGGGATGTTCTTAATTTTCATGTATAATTTTTAAGAGTGGGAGAAGCATTTCATATTTTGATGTAATTTCAAACTTATAAAAAGTTATATACATACTTTACTGAGATTTACCACTTGTTCATGTTTTGCCTTTTTTGCTCTCTATATGTATAGATGTATGAGCATATACATATATGTGTATTTATTTTTATGAATCATTTTAGAATATCTATATATGCTTAATATAAAACTTATCAACAATGCCAGGAAAATCTGGTATAGATAAGATTATTCCAAAATAGATAGAAAGCCAAAGGAACTAGAATATCAAGTTGGCAAAATCAAAGAGTAATTAAGACTGTGTGGTATTGGTAGAGGGATAGACACACAGACCAACAGAACAACAGAGAACCCAGAAATAGACTCATATAAGTTCAGTCAACTGATTTTTGACAAAGGCGCAAAATCAATAATCATTTCCACAAATGGTGTTGGAATCAAAACTTGACCTAGTTTCACACCTTATAAAAAATAACTCAAATTGGACCATAGATATAAATTTAAAACTTCAGAAAAAAGTTAGTAGGAAATCTTTTTACTTACGGCTTGGTGATGAGTTTTTAGACATGGCACCAAAAGCATGACCCATGAAAGAAAAAAATTGATATATTGATTCTTCACCAAAAGTTGAAAATTTCGCTCTGTGAAAGATGCTGGTAAGGTGAAAAGACAAGCTACAGATTGGAAGAAAAATATTTGTAAACCATATATCTGACAAAGGACTTGTATCTAGAATATACACAGAACTCAAAAATCAACAGCAAAAAAGAAATCCCATTAGAAAATGGCAAAAATATGAAGTGGTATTTCACTGAAGAAAATATACACATGAAAAATGAACACATGAAAGAATATTCAACATCACTGACCATTAGGGAAATGTAAATTAATACCATGGTAAGCTATTACTATATACCGATTAAAAGATGAGAAATTGGATCTCTCATACACTGTGAAAATATAAATGGAATAGTCACTCTGGAAAACTGTTTGGCAGTTTTCTTAAAAGCTAAACACAACCAAAATCCTAGGTATTTTCCCCGATAAATGAAAATTTATGTCCACAGAAAAGGTTACACATGAATATCCATAGCAGATATGCAGTGGTTCTAAACAGGAAACAACCAAAATATCACTTGATAGGTAAAGGGTTAAACAAACAGTAACATACTGATACCATGGGATACTGCCTGGCAATGAAAAAGAACAAACCATTAATGCCACAACTTGGATGGATCTCAAGGACTTCATGCAGAGTGAGAAAAGTCAATCTTGAAGATTATATACTATATGATTCCATTTATACAATAATCCCAAATGACAAGTTTATAGAGATAGAAAACAGGTTAGCAGCTGCTGTGGTTTTGGGGATCAGAAAGGTGGTGTGACTATGAAGGGATAGCTTGAAAGTGAGATCTTTGATGATGGAAGAGTTCTGTATCTTGATTGCAGTGATGGTTATACAAGACTACACATGTGACAAATGGCACAGACACATGGAGTTTCAAGGGACCCCCAAATAACCCCAATAATCTTAGAAAATAATAACATTGGAGGACTCACATTTCCTGATTTCAATACTTACAAAACTATAATGAGTAAAACAGGGCATACCAAACTGCATATCAAGACTTGCAATTTCTCTTTCCTGGCCCTTTACAGTCTTCTATACTTCTTTACACACTGGGATTTAGCTCAGTTGGTAAAGTGCTGCACTGCAGTCTCTGAGGTTCCGAGTTCACTTCCCAGCACCACAAAAATGGGAGAAGGGCCTGGCAATCCACTCCCAAGGCAATCCCAAAACAGTCAGCCATTGAAAAGCCTATGAGGGTTGCTATGAGTCAGATACCAACTCGATGGCACCCAACAACAACAACAACAACAACAACAACAACAACATACTTCTTCATGGGCTGGGATTTAGCTCAGTTGGTAGAGCGCCGCTCTGCAGTCTCTGAGGTCCCAAGTTCAATTCCCAGTACCGCAAACATGGGAGAAGGATGTGGCAACCCACTCCCAAGGCAATCCTGAAAACAATCTGCCATTGAAAACCCTATGAGGGTCACTATGAGTCGCACACGACTCGACGGCACCTAACAAGAACAACAATATACTTCTTTACCAAATGAGGATCAAGACCTGCAATTTCTCTTTTCTGGCTCTTTACAGCCTTCTATACTTCTTCAGACTCAGTTCCCCACCTTTTCTCACCTTCTCTTTCTTTTGGCTCTCTTGTTCCCATCGTGGTCTCTCTCTCAAACTATTCAGCTGCTGCTTGTTGCTATGGCTGCTGTCGTGGTTGTCACCCCTGGAGACAGCTGCCATCACTTTTGCCACTGCTGTTGGTTCTGCCACTCTCAGCCACCAGTCTTGCAGGTCCACCTCTTCTGTGGCTATCAAAGCAGCTGGCTGTTCTACTGTTTTTGTAGCCCAGAATGCTGGCCACTATCACTGTTCCTACCTCTTTCTTCATGTTACCAGCTAAACTGGCTCTACTAAAAGTAGGCAAAAAAAGGCCCCTGAGAGAAACCATTTATTGTGCCTAATGTTGCATCACTAGTGGAGATAGCACAGGAGTGTCTTCCAGCTGCCTCATCAAGTGAGCCAAGAAGCCTTCTTATACAGGCAGAAAAGTAGTATTTGCACCAGTCACAGTAGACCTTCAGGCAAATGACGGTTTGTGTTTACACCAACCATTACATTGTCTCTTTTATACCAGTCACAACAGTCCCACTGCTAGGCCAGCAGGGGAAGTGCTAAACTTCTTCCCTGGGCAGAAATGGTTGCAGGGAAAGTCTGATGCAAGTTGCTTGAAGCAGTCATGGCCAGGGCTATGCTCTCAGGAGCCAAATCAAGCATCCATCATCATGTAGCTTCACCAAGGCATCCATAGAGTATTCAAAATAGCCAGTGCTGGTATAAATGTGGTTGCCTGGCTGCTTGACTGGCTCAAGGCAAGCAGGGCAGCAAGGGAGAGTCCAACAGCTGTTAATTAGGGAGTCAAATCACCTCATCCCCCAACACCTTTGCCTATTTGCAGGAAATAAACGTCAAAAAGAGTGCTTACAGTAAGAACTTATCATTAGCTGTGAGGGTGGTGGTGCACCCTTGTAACTCCTGTGACTCAGGAGGTGGAGGCAGGAGGATCGCAAGTTTGAGACCAGAGGCAGACTGTGTAAGTTATCGAGACCCTGTCTCCACATAAAAAATAAAAGTGGGGCTAAGGGTGCAGCTTAGTGGTAGAGTGCTTGCCAGGTATGTGAAAGGCCCTAAGTTCAGCCCCCCAGTACTGCCAAAAAAAAAAAAAAAAAAAACCACAAAACTTATCATTAACAGCAGTTTTAACAGTGTTTATGCTTAGCACTTGCCCAGTGCCCCAGGGAGAAGTGGGTCCCTCTGATCTGTCTCCGCTGGACAAGGATGTACTTAGAACCACTCAATTATAGACTTAAAATGGTAAATTTTACCATATGTACATCATACCACAATAAAAAGGGCATGGACACACACACACACACACACACACACACGCACGCACACACAGTTACAGTAGCCACATTTCAAGTATTCAATGGCCATATGTGGCAAATGGCTACTGTATTGGACAACTCAGATCTAAAATAAAGGATTTTAGGGGTGGCATATATTTGGTGGTGTTGTAAGAGCAATTTGGTTTTCATATGTACCTTAAGGATTGGCAGTTTCATTATTCAAGTCTTAACATACAATGATGTAAAGAGAAAGAGAACATGTGTGCAGAGCTTAGTGGTTACCAGTGATGCCCACTTGCTTTCAAACCAGGAACCTCCTGAGAGCAGGACTGGCACCTGTTTCATTCTGCAAGGTTTCAGCAGGCTATGTAAGCCTTCTGAGCCCCAGGCTTTGTTTTCCATACCTTTGAGGGCCTGGTGCTTTCCAGATGAGATTCCACATGTTCTTCCGTGAAGTGGAACAAATCAGTTTTTGAACATGCCCAACACAGAAGAGTTTCTAAAAGATGAATACTAGAAAGGAAGGAGCAGCATGGGGGAAGGCAAAAGGAGTTGAGGGGCCACTTCTGAAGCCTCCAGTTAGGCAGTGATGGAGAATCTCTGGTGGCAAGATTTTGGGGGATGGGTGGCAGGGTGGCAGATGAAGGCAGACACAGGGGACATGAAACAGAGAAGTGACCCATGGGAAAGAAATAGAGGCCAAGTATTATGATTTGGATGTAGTGTCCCGTGGGGGCTCATATATTAAGGGCTTGGTTCTTAATGCAGCAGTGCTCAGTAGTGGGGTCTTGAGAGGTGACTGGATCATGAGGGATCTGACCTCATCAATGGATTAAACTATTTATGGGTTCATAGCTTAATGGGCAATTGGGAGGTGGTGGAAACTTTAAGAGGTATAGCCTCATTGGAGGAAGTTGGTTATTAAGAGCCTGTTCTTGAAGGGTATAGTTTGTCCCCATCCCCTTCCTCCTTCTTTATTTCCTGATCTCCATGAGATGAGTGGCTTTGCTCTACCATATACAACCTGCCGTGATGTTCTGCCTTGCCATAGGCCCACAGAGATGGAACAAAGAGACCTCTGAAACGGTGAACCAGAACAAAACCTTCCTACTTGAGTTGTTTTACTGAGGCATTTGTCAAACAACGGAAAGCTGACTAACACCAAGGTTGCACCAGAACCACCAGAATGAAGATGGAGGTCAGTCTTCCCCAAAGTCACTTATTTCCTACAGAGAAATCAACCTGCACATGCAGGATCCAGCAGACAGGAAGGGATGATAGCAGGTCCTCAAGTGTAAGGTGGGGAGAGGGTTTGCACTGAATTTCCACAAACCTCAAAGAAACTAAGTGTGATGACTGGCACTGGAACTACATGCCCCCTAAACCCCAAGCACTGGCTGAATCTGCACAGAGCTCGGGAATCAGGACACGAGGTATGTGTGAGGCAGAGGGTATGGTAGGTGGGGAGGGTAGGAGAAAGAGTTCTGCCTGCTGAAGCAGTTGCCCAGACCTGGGATGAAGCTGCTAAGGTCACACTAAAAGCCAAGGCCAACACGCCAGTTTGCTGAAGGCCCTATAATGAACAAATTCGGCAAATAGAGGTGTGAAGAGGAGGCCATTTTATGGTGCAGTGGGGAGGGTCAGCAGAGGTGTTCTTACACAGAAGCAAGGCCAGGAAAATCTGAACTTTGAGACTGTAGATAGGCAGAAAGGCAACCCTGAGCCTTGCTGGTGAGTACTGGGTACCTTTACCAGAAAGTGGCTTTTGTTAGGTATGATTTCAATTTGGTAAAGAAAAAAACAACCTCTTTTTTTTGAAGGCAAGAAAGCATGTTCCTCCCACATACCTCAAATAGCCATCAAGGAGGCCCATGTTCACATCCATGCATGCCTCAAGAGGGGCTTGCAGGAATACGCATATAGCACCCGTGTCTCCATTAAATGGCTCCCTGGCAGGCAGTGTATGGTCCCCAGTAGGAGCTCAGTAAATGTGTTTAAGTGTATATTTCTTTTCTTCACATCCATTCACTTGGGGAAGTCCTAGAACCAGTGCCAAAGATGTGGGTGCATAGGGGAAAAAAGAAAAGCTGACCTGGAGGGGTAAGTTGGAGTGGGAGAACTGCACACAGCCAGGGCTCTCAAGACCTTGACTTCACTTGATGGAGATGAGCATAGTGGCCCCACAGCCACTAGGCCACAGGGAACTCTCGGGCTCCTTTTGGCCCTGTCCTCTGCTAGACAGATCATTTAGCAGGAAGGGTGGGGGTTAGGGAGAGTAGCTTGTACAGGATACAAAGGCGGTTCCTGTGTCAGCTTCCCAACAAGGTCACCAAGCACTGTGACGTAGGAATTGCCCCTCTGGATGAGTCCAGGACGCTGAGCCCAAGACCCTAAAGTCACAACAGCCAGAGCAAGGCTGTTCTGCAGCCCATGGACAAATACCATGGAGCGGACAGAAGGTGTTCCAGGGATACTGGGACTCTGGCTATAGCGCTAGGCACAGGGCTGGGTGTCAGTTACACAGAAGGCAAAACGAGGCAGGACTAGTGTTGTGAGGCTTCCACCCATGGAAGAGGTGGTGTGAAAGTCTGAGGTTACTGTGGCTGGAGTGGGGTGCTGGCTCCCAATTCTACCTGCTCAGGGAATACACTGCCCTGCCCTGTCAGCATGCACAGCACACAGCCAGCACACAAGCCCCTCCCCTGATATACTCATGGCCCTACAAGCCCAGGCCTGATCACTGCACTCAGCCCTCAGGGGTGACTTAATTTTCTTTAGCAGAACAGCAGGGAGGAAATGGACAAGGGAGGACAAGACAGAAATAGCTAGAGAAAGAGAAATATGTAAATGAGTTCCATGAAAACTCAACAAAACGGAAAGAACAATCCAGAAATGAATGCTTAGTTATCATTACAGCAGCATCCTAGTCTGGGCTCTTGGTGTGTTTCCGCTCAATATCTAGCCTTTTCCCAGCAGGGTTTTTTATGACTCAGTTCTCTATTCTGTTCTCAAATGACTGACGGGCCATAACCCCTACCCAGCCATGGCCCAAAAGAATACATTGATCGGAGGTGGCGTTAGGTGGCGCTGGGATGTGGCTCCACCTCTCAGACAGGATATGGAAGGTGAAGAACTCCAGCCTCCATTTCCATGTGCTTGGGTTAGTCCAGGCTCTGTGCACATAAACCACACCACCGAATAAACAGTTTAATTTTATTTCAAAATTGTACAAAAGTCCATAAGCGGCTATAAAAAACTTTGTCTTCAGAACACGTGGAAATTCAGAAAGGACGACAAAACAGGTATCATTCACAGTGTAATGGAAAAGCTTCCTCTGAGGCAGAAATTACAACTCTTCCTTCCTTTTCTTTAGTCTCTCAAGGTCTCCCTCCCGGAGGGTTCGAATAAAATTGGTAAATCCCAATTCCTTTAGGGCAGGCGAGGAGAGAGAAAGGAGGAGCATAAATCCCTGGGGGGGTTAGGGTGCACACCTTCCCTTCCCTCCCCTTCCCCAGGGAGGTGGGCTCAGAGGGGTATGCTTCGAGGGAGGCCAGCCTAGGAGTGTGCTCTCTACCCTGCCTCTGGGGACAGAACTCTGGGACAGTGCCCGGGGGCTCTCTCCCAGCATAGTGAAGACCTGGTCAGGCCCAGGGCCCCACCTCTCTGTGTGGTGTGCCCCAGCTGTCTGCCAAGGCTCCCTTTCCCACCCTCCACAGTGGCTGGTTCCAGGCCCAGCAGAGGAAAGAGTCCTGGGCAGGTCCCTCTCCCCACTCACCGTCCGTTCGCCATCATACTTTTCTACAAACTTCCCATAGTTGTAGTAGTGGAAAGTGGGGTAGGCCTTCACGGCTTCCTGCTGACACAGGTCCTTGTTTGTGTCCTTGACACAGTCCATGGCAGCACAGGCAATCTAGGGGGTGCAGTGGGGAAGGTCAGCAGAGGTGTCTCTAGTCTGCTGGAGCCGGGTAGGACTGAGGTGAAAAGCAAGAGCTCTGAAGTCGGGTTTCCTAAGGGCAAGCCTTGGCTTGCCCGCACATTAGACTCATGGAAAATGACCTAGCCTCCTGGTGCCTCAACTTCTTCAGCTGCAAAATGGGGATGATGATAATACCGAGGAGATCAGGATGTTACAAAGACTAAGAGAATTCGAGGGAGGCCTATCAGCACAGCACCTGGCACACATTAGTGGTTAGTAAATGTCAGCTGCTGTGACAGTCTCTCCTTCAGATTCCATACCCATGCTGTCCCTGCTAGGAGCTCAGCGCTTTGGGAGGGAGTTGGGTAACAGACAATCTCAGCATGGTGCGATGTGAGCTATGATGTGGGTGGCCCAGGGAAGAGCAAAAGCACTCTGCACCATTCACCATCTGAGCCAAGGCCTGAAGGACATAGGAGGATGAGGCCAGGTGGCACATTCTGGAAACTGGGAAGTTTAGCATGACCAAGGCAGGAGGGTTTTTGGTCAGAAGGAGGAGGCTCTCACACTGGTCTTTGGCCTCTTTACCCATCTAGCAACTTCCGTGTGCTGGGTAGCTTTTACTTATATGTGTTGTTCTTTCAAAGTAAGAGGGTATAAAGCAGAAGCAGAGGACCTTTTCCTTTCTTTTCTGCTGAAGGTCACAATCTGGAGAAGGAGGAGTCAATCACTGGCAATACACAATGCAAAACTACCATGGAAGAGGTGAAAGGCAGACTCAGATGGGAGGGAAGTCCTGCCATTAGGCAACATTTATTGAAGGCCTGCTGTGTGCCAAGCTTGCCCCAGATGCTAGGGACACAAAGGTGACCCTGACAAGTCCAGTCACCAAGCATCTGCCATATAACCCATGAGATCACGCTACAGCCCAATGTATGCTCTGAAGACATTTCTGAAGGGTGATTCAGTGAGACAATTTAAGATTGTTGAGTAACCGTGATTCACAGTTCCCTGGCTGCTGCTTGTTCACATTAGGCGGAGGCTCCTTTCCAGGGAGAAGAGCTCTGCACGCCACCAGTGGCAACTGTTACTTGTTACCCACTTTGTGCCCAGGTGAGTGGCTTCTGTCCTACGAGCTGCAGGACTGACAGGCAGAGTGAGGAGGGGCTGTGGCCCTCTGCCTGCCACCAGAGTGCCACACCTGCCCTCCCTCACCTCACACTCCACTTCTGCCTCTTTAGCTGCAGAGCATTCTGTATAGCAAGACTTTTAGAGCAGAGTTTGCAAACTCGCTGCACACACTCCATAGCTGGCTTTCAGTCCTGTTCTATTTGGCCCACACAGAATTTAAAAAGAAAACAAATTTGAATTAGCTGCCAACATATGAAGGAGCCAGAAGATTTAATATGAAAATGCGGCTTTCTAGCTTCTCTTTAAACGTCAAAGACTTGATGGCACTTGCCTTTCATTCCCACACGGGAGGAACAGCTGTCTCCTGCAGGCAGGCTGACCATGACCTTTACCAGCACACGTATGGAGCTTGATTCGCTCAGGCTGGCAGGCTGGCACCAACAGGCTCCTGAAAACCCAGGCTCACCCTCTTAAGTGTTTGCTGAATTATTCAGGAGTGTGAGGCAGATGCTCTTGCAGTTGTCCAAGTGCCGGGTTTCATTCCTTGGGACAGGTTTGTCAGCTCTGCCTCTGTATGGCCAGCAGAGGACCCTCTGTGGTGGCCAGCCCAGGGCCAGGGCCCATGGCTCCCCTGCTCCACTGTGAGTGTCTGATGAACAATGCTCCGGGCTGCTGCTCTCTCCACACCTACTTTAAATTATGAATTTAATTTGTATACATGCCCTGGGGCTGTTTTGGAAATATAGTGTATGGTTTTTATAAATCTAGTAAATTTAAAATGTGGTCTTCGGATCCATTGTGCTAGCTGCCAGCTGCATACATGGAAGGCAACCTCTAGCTGCAAAGAGGAATCCATGTTCATGTTCTGCGGCAGAGGAGCAATCGGGGCCCTCCTGAAGGGACCACTCTCTTGGAAGAAGCTTCTTCTCCAGCTGAGCACCCTACTGTACTCCCGTTACCCCAACAATTCAGGCGGCAGAGGCAGGAGGATCACAGGTTCAAGGTCAGAGGTAGCAACTTAACAAGAACCTGTCTCAAAATAAAAAAAAAAAACAGAGGGCCAGGTGCAGTGGCACGTGCCTGTAATCCCATCAATTCAGGAGGTGGACACAGGAGGACTGCAAGTTGGAGGCCAGAGGCCACCTGTGTAACTTAGTGTGACCCTGTCTCAAGATAAAAATTGAAAAAAAACAAAAAAAGAGCTGGGGGTATAGCACAGTGGTAGAGCACTTGTATCCATGATGCCTTGGGTTCAGTGCCCAAGAAATGCAAAAATATATTAAATAAATAAATAAATAAGTAGAGCTGACAGTGCAGTTCAGTGCTAGAGCCGACAGACCCATCCTCGACCTGCACAGCATTCACACCTATGGCTTCTGGCTTTGTTCTGTGGTTGTTGTTGTTGTTAGGTGCATTCCAGTTGTGTCTGACTCATAGCGACCCTTGTAGGGTTTTCAATGGCTAATTGTTTTTGGGATTGCCTTGGGAGTGGATTGCCATGTCCTTCTCCAATTTTTGCAGGGCTGGGGATAGAACTCTGGGACTGCAGAGACTGCAGAGGGGAGCTGTACCAACTGAGCTAAATTCTAGCCCCCTTTTTCTATGGTAGCTAGCATAAATTCCTGGGCACACAGTGTCAGCATTCAGAAAGGTCCCCTCAGCCCAGAACTTGCCATAGCACCTGAAGTCTTGGCCTGAGAGCTTCCACTCAGCCCCAAGGAGCAGGATATAAGGCCAATGATGGTGGGGGTTGAGAATGAGTACTCTGGCTTCCTTGACCTTCAAGTCGGGCAGCTCTGTGGCACGTTTCCTGGTGAGGTCTCTTGTGGGAGTAAGCTTCAATTACCCTCACCCATCTGCCCATAATGCACCTCCTTTTCCTGTCTCACTCCCTTGAGCCCCTCTGGAGCTTCCTAGACCACCTGTCATATAAATTCCCCCACACATGAGCCCCAGGCAATACGTCAGCCTCTGAAAGACTCAAACTTTGGCAACGTCTATGTATTTGATTCTGACTCTGCTCCTTGCCAGCCAAAGGCCTTGGGGGACAGTCATTCAACCCCTCTGTGCTTCCGTCTCCTCATGGGTAAAATGAAAAACATAATAATATCTTGTCAATCAAGTTATTATGAAGACCACATGACATCATGCTTTTAGTGGAAGAAGAGCTCTCAGTCACTATTAGATACATTATTGTTCATTTGGTCAACATTTATGATGGTCTAAGGTGTCAAGAGCCTACAGTGGTACTACTGTGGTGTCTGATTCCATCAGATCTCGGAAGCAAAGCAGGGTTGGGCCTGGTTAGTACTTGAATGAGAGACGGTTTGGGCATACCAGGTGCTGTAGGCTTGGGAGAAGGACCCAGCAACCCACTCCCAACAAACAATCAGCCATTGAAAACCCTATGAATAGTAGAGAAGCACTAACAATACTGTTTCACCTGTTGTATGTAGGGTCGCTATGAGTCGGACACCAACTTGATGGCATCTAACAACAACAAGGTGTCAAGACAGGGGAATTCAAGAACAGATGAGTCTCTACCCTCTGGGGCTTTCACTCCTGATGGGCAGAAGGCCAGCCATGAACATGACAGCGTAGATACTATATGGCCAGATGACAGTGGTGAGGTAGGTCAGTCACACAGGTGGGAACCTGCTGCCCCAGGGCCTCCCCCTGGGATGACTGGCTGGCCCCACCGACACCAAGACTGGGTACACCATGAAGGGCAGTGAAAGGTGAGCCCCTCCTAGCCAGCCTAGAGGTCCCTGGCCTCTGCTCTGGTTTATTTGCCTTCCATTGTGAGTCCTTGTCCTCCAGGCCCTTCAAATAACACCATCAGTTCCAACACTAACAATCTGAAGCTTTTTTTTTTTTTTCCCACCAGCATGTCAACTGATAAAAGTCCCCAGCTAAGCTCCTGGGAGGGGGTGGAGGCTCCCCAGCTAAAATATGAGCTGCCTTACACAGCTTTATTGATTCAGTAAAATAAATCTCTGCAGGAGCTAATATTGACTTTGGCTATGAAAATGGAAGCAAAGAACCAACTGCATATTGATTGGGGAAGGGACCGAGACTGGCTGCTGGGTGGAAAAAAACAACAACAACAATTCCAGCTAAGAAGTAGCAGCAAGAGGTGTCAGGAAGAACGGGGAATCAGGACACCCAGTTCTGGCTGTGAATGACTCTAGAGGCATTTCTGGACATAGGACACAGCTTCTCTCTGGGTCTTGACCCCTCATGAGTAAAAGGAGAGGGAAGACAGGCCTGTGGTTCCCAAACCACAGATTGTGGTCAGCACAAAGGCCAGTTCATAAATCACTAATCACTGGAGGCATCCCCCAGAGCCTCCAGTCTGAAAATTATAGGATGGCCCTGTGCAACTATGCCCCTGCTTGGGGTACAGAACAGGCACCAGTTATCTGAGCCCTCGGGCCACATGCTGGCCCTGACAATTGCTGTTACTGCTTAAGTAACAGCTGCCTCCAGGAACCTCAGGTGGGCCAGCTGCCCTAACAGTTAAGATGCAGCTTCTGAAAAGGAGAAATGGTGGTCCCTCACTTGGAATTAAGAAAGTTGGAAAGAAGGACTGCGGGAGGGAACCCAGGATAAGGCCAGCAACATTGCTGGCCTACCTTAACACAATCCAACAAAGACATACCAGTGTCTAAGAGGGGGAGTGCATGAAGGACATGGGGTCCTATGCACTGGCTGCCCACTGCGGGCCTGGCAAGCCTGGTCTCAGACGGCCTCAGCAGTGGTCTAGTGGGCAGAGAGGTACCATGATAATGTAGGCTATCCTCCAAGGCTTCCACGGCCACCCTGGCACCTCGGCAGGACCTTGTTCCCCAACACCATTCTCCCCAGCATGGTCAGGAGAAGTCAGCCCAGCCTCCAAGTATCAGCAGTGTTTCAGGATCCCTTCGCAAATCTCCTGGAGCCCATGGATACCAGAGCAGCTGGGGCAGGGATCCCTGCCACTTCAGCCATTCTGTCTGCCCAGAGCACCCAGTGTCCTGGCCAAACAGTGATGGGCTCTGATGTGGAGTGACAGCTATTCCAGGGCCAGGCTGTGCTAGACACCCCTGGAGCTCCCAGAGTGGGAACCACCACCCTATGATGTTATGGGACTTGGGGTAAATGGGGTGGTGGAAGGGACGGGACACAGTAACCCTTTCCTGCCATTCCCATGGCAATTCAGGGGCAGGCAGAGGAGAAAACATTTCCAGTCTTTATACTCCCTCCTGGCAGTAAGGGATGACTCCAGGGCACAGCCAAGGTGTGTGGGGGACAGTGGGAGTCCCTGAATCAGGGTCTGGGTCTAAGTGGGAACTTGGTCCTTTTATCCCTATTCCCCATATAAGTGCCTGTCCCAAGCCTGGCTACCTCTAGGTTACTGTCCCCATAGCCTCTCACCATGCCATGTCTGCCACTCCCTCAGGGCCCAGCAACCTAGTGTCCTAGAACCTGCACCTTTGCTAAGCTCCTGGGAGGGGGTGTCCTAGAACCTGCACCTTTGCTTCCACCATCCTGGAGGGCCCCTGCAGGCCTGACCCCCTTTTGCCCTCCATCAAACCCTTCCCACCAGCCCCAGGACAGCAATCTATCTCTGCTCATGCACGCCATTTCACTGACACCATCTGCCCTTCCCCATCTTTGCTGAACGTGCAGACTTGGCCTCCTTGGTCTGTGTATCATCTGGGACTCTCTGCTTAGCTTGCGCCTGGTCTTGGCTCTTTCCAGCCTGCCCTGAGGATTCCACCTGGGAAAATCAGGTACCATAGAGGCAGGACATGTGACTCTAGGTCTGACCATGTGTGAATATGGGTCCCAGGATGTGTGCCCCACAGGACCCCAGGATGCTGGGGCCTGTTAGGTGAGTGGTTGCTATGACTGAGCCCAGGAGCTGGGCTAGTCTGCACAATTACCTCTGCCTGCCTGGTCTAGTAACATGAGAAGGGAACTTGAGGACTAGGATGTGGCTCAGTGGTAGAGTGCTGGCCTAGCACGTGCCTTGATTCCAACCTAGCACCATCTATACATACACACACACACACACACACACACACCCCTACAAAAAACAAAACAAACCAACAAACAAAAACCTACAAGAAAAGGGAACAAGGCCTGGAAGTGGATGGGATTTCCTTGAGATCCAGGGGCCCTGCCCCAGGGGCCACACACTGCCCTCCCCAAGCGGCAGCCCTGCTGCCAGAGTCACCCAGGGGCCACTCCTGGCCCTGCACCCTAATCCAATCTGCAGCTCCAGGTTGTCAATTTTATGCTTCATCAGCGGGAGGCTGCAGGAGCCTCCGGCTTAGTCAAGATGAGGATCCTCTGGCATGGCCTGGCTCTCCTCCACCACGGCCTCCTCCACTTGACTTTTGTGGGGGTTTTATTTGTATTTTTAATTATATAAGCAATGCACGACCACAGTCCTACTGTAAAAAGGCTTGAATGCTAAAAAAAAATGAGCACATGGCCCCTATTACCCACCCCTTCACCAAGTAAGTCCTGTAATGCTTCAGTTTATCCCTGCAGTTGATTTTGCATCACAAATCCAGCCTGTGCTGCCTTGCCTTATGAAGAGAAAGAATGTCCTGGTCCTAAGAATGATCCTGCTCAGGTGTTGGCAGAGCTGCACCTATTTAGGGAAGGGGACCTGATTGGCAGGAAGGAAGGTATAGGAATCAGTGGCAAGGCAAAGGTGGAGGTGGGACAAGAGAGGAATGGGGTGTCCTTACCTTTCGGTCATCTTTGAGGGCATCAGCAGCAGCAGTGAAGAGTGGGATGACCTTTTTACAGTGTGGGCACCCTGTGTGAGAGAGAACAGGGTGTCACATGTGCCAGGAGGCTGCTTAGCAGGGCCACTTCCTGGAACTTCCAGAGAGTACTTTCTAGGACTCCTACATCCTGGCCACCCCACTTTCAGGGTCCACGTGTCAGCCTTGCCACCCCAGGCCTGGTCTGTGGACATGGCAATCTTATGAGAGTCCCTGCTGCAACCACTGATGCAGTCCTGTCCTGGGACCTTCCACTTGCCACCTGGCCTAAGAGGCGGGTCACGATGGTCATGTTCTGCAGGCCCCTTCTGCAGAGGCTGCCCTTGGGACTGTGCAGAGGTAGATCCAGGGTACAGAGGGAACTGTGGGCTCGGGAAAGCAGCACATGTACCCAGGGTTCCCGGAGCCTGTGACACTCTTCTCTTGCCCCAAGGATGACAGCAAACCTCTCCACTTGCTGACTGAGGTGGCACTGAGAAAGGCAGGGGCAGCTACTCTGCCTGAACCCCTAAGGCTCACACTTTACTGCTAACTTCCACCCTCCTGGCAACCTCCCCATTTTGCTCTACAACCTTAACCTTGAAGCCAGGGACAGAGGGTCCAGGTCAGGCTAGGAGGAAGATGAGCTACAGGGAGTCACCATCAGTCCTCAAGTCCCCTGATATATGCTGTCCCCAGGAAAAGGCCTATCAGAGCGGACGAAGGCCTGTGATGCTCCACTCATGAGCGCTCTTCCCCTGTGGTCTTGTCTCTCGGTCTCTGCATCACCCTGGGCCCCTCCAGCTGGGGTGCACGGCAGTGACCTGTTTATAGGCTGCTTTTTCCTCCTGCCACATAGAGCCCTGGAAGCTGCTGGCCATTCTGGTCCCTCTCTCAGCATGAACAGATCAGAATCCAAACCTACCTCCTCTCTCAAACATTCCTCAGATACTGGTGAATAGAACTGCCAAGAGGACAGATGGCACTGCCCCTGATTGTGGTAATTAATTCTGATCAAAACACAGGGGGGAAAGGCCACATGCCCCATAGGGAGACTTGACTCCAGCCACAATTTCCTCACAAACAGTCTATACCTCCCTGCCTTGCGGAGGCAGACAGAGGCGAAAAAGAGGAGAACAGAAATGGCTTTGCTCTTCTGCTTTCTCCTTTTTTAGAATGAGATAATAATGACTGGCATTTCAAAGGGTTTTGTGAAGCCAAATTAAGACTAAGCACCAAATTTAATCTTACTTTAGCATTTGAGCTGGTTCCTGAGATGGGTGGGACCACCCATATGGCCCGGCTGGCAAAGCAGCCAGCTGGCCCCAGGACAGCACAGAGTGATGGGATTTTCCTAACATCTGACGCAGAAGGAGAGAAGAAACCTGGGCTGGTTATGGGTTATTTCAGAACTAAATGAGACAAAGTGCCTAGCACAGCCTACATGGCAGACACCAGATGGATGACTTTTTAATTGCCTAAAAAGGCAATTACAAGTAACACTTCACTAATTTGACCTATCGGAGGGACAAAAAGCTCAAATTCATGGAAATGTCATAGTATAAAGGAGTGATGTTATATAATTTTCAAAATATTTAAAGAGCACAATCTACTGGTTAACAAGGTGTGTTAAGACTAATCTCGTGGGCAGCCACAGCCCCACTGTGAAGGGCAGAAGCCCGCTAATAGCATGAGACTGGCTGAAAATAACCTATCCCTGGCCTCAAAATCTGGTTTCACTATTATTTTTTCCTTTTTAACCTCTCTGCCCATTGAAAGGATAAAGGTAACTGTCAGCCAAGTGCAAATTCCCATACCGTCAATTTAAAATAGCCAGGCCTCAAAATAATAGCCTCTGTTGCATCTCATTTTCTCATTATACAAAAGAAAGAGTGAGCATGGCACATGAGTAACTGGAGAAGCTGTTTCAGAAGGTGCATAAAGACAGCTATGGAAGGAGTCAGATGGACCAGTCACAGGATTTTTTTTTAAAATTGGGCTTCTTTTCTTCTTTTTTTTTTTAATAAGGGACCAGCTCTGGGGAGAACACCAAAGAAGTCCCCCAGAGTGGGTAGAGAGGAACAAAGACTGAGGGTGGAATGGAAAGTCCCAGCCCTAGGCCAAGCTGGCCCAGGAAGGGCAGTCTCCATGACCCAGTGACCTGCACAGAAACCAAGGAGGCAGGAGGCAGGGGAAAGAGACCTGTAGAGAGGTGGTATGTGGCAAAGTGGCAGGGAAGCAGGACGTAAGGGGAAAGCTTTTGCTTTTTACTTTATATTTTTATTAGGTTTTGGACCTTTCTGCAGTGTTTTACAGCCCTATTATATAAATAAATTTGACTGCATATTTTATACTATATTTACACATAGTATAAATAAGGCTGACATTGTGCCACACATGGCAGTGTTGGGGAGTGTTTTGTTCTATTGTACTTAGTGTCGCAATGAGTCAGACTCAACTCGATGACACCTAACAACAACAACAACAACGACAACAACAACAACAAATAAGCCTACATTATTTTTTATCAGTGAAAAATATAGAGTTCTTTGTCCTTGGGTGGTTCCCTACTCTCCAAAGATGTATCTCCCTATGAGTCCTAGGGCAAGATTTGGGGACAGAAAAGTAAGGTAAAAGAGATGGGGAAACTAAAGACTGAGCCCTTTGTGGGAAGTTCAGTCCCTCCATGACAGTGCCCTCAATAGACTGTGTTTTTTCAATATAGACCGGGAGGCCTGAGGCCCAGCAGGGGCTCAGTTCTTTTCCTTGTGACCTGGGCCCAGGTAACAGCCTAGCACAGAGCTGCTATTTGATGAGGGAAGAAAGGTCAGTCTTGGCATCCCAGCAGTGCACAAGTCCCTACCTCAGATTCCCTGAGGGTTGAGGAACTTTTCTGCTCCAGCGGTCAGTGGGGCCTCTGTGTCTATCATGGGGTTCCTCCGTCAGGAATGAGACAGACAGAGGCAGAGGGAAGGCCTGGCTCTCGTCCAGAGGTCTGGTCAAAAAACAGGGGCATTTCCTGGGGAAGTATTTAGCCTGGACTTTGTGAAGCCCACCTAGGAGCTGCTCACAGGCTCCTACTTCTACAGCCAGGTACTTGCTCACTAACTGAGAAAACTCTCAGGCACTGAATTGTGTCTATGACACAAGACAGGGAGCCACCCAGGCTGTAGAAAGGCCTGCGTCCCAGTTCTCCATTCCTCTCTGCCCCGAAGGAAGCCATTAACTTTTCAAAAATCATTCAAGCTTCTAGGCATACCTAAAGGGCAGGTGGGAATAGCAAGAAGCTCTGTGACGAACTGAGAGAAAAAGACACTGTGAAGAGGCCACAGTGGAGGCACAAAGAGCTTTCCAGGGCACACTGGCCGCCTGGGGGATGGGGTCTGAGGTTGTGAACTGCAAGAGTGACGACAGAGATCACTGCTTACTGACAGGCAGTGGGGGCAGGGCGAGCCAACAGGAGGGCCGGCTACAACTGAGTGGCTTTATGACTAGATTGAGCTGCCTGGCTTCTCTGTCAATGGCAGCTTTTATTATCCTCAGTCCATTAAGCTGAGTTGTAACCTGAGGGAGAGAGAGAAGGGCAAGAGAAGAGTGGGAAATTCTAAGAACTGTTCCTTGTAAGAGTCACTTAACTTTGGAGTTGGCATACACAAGCTGGGTGCCTTCTGGAACACTTCTAATCCCAGCGACTCGGGAGGCTGAGGCAGTAGGATCATGAGTTCAAGGCCTGGGGCAGCCTGCACAATTTAGCGAGACCATGACTCAAGATTAAAAAAATACAGAAATGGGCTGGGGGTGCAGCTGTAGCTCAGTGGTGGAGTGCTTGTGCTGGCCTGGCATGTGTTAGGCTCTGGGCTCAACCCCCAGTACAGAAAAAAAAAAAAAGGAAACAGAATACACAAAAACCTGAGGCCCCAAACACCAATGCTGGCAGACGTCACTTCTTCAGCTCACACTATGATTAAAATTAGAATCATTCAGGACCTCAGGAGTGAATGTGCCTGTCCCCATATCACAATGTTGAACCCAAATGGCTCAGAGCCACTGGGGGTTGTCAGAGGGTTCCAAGTCAGTACCTAGAGGAGCAGCAGGAAGGGGGAGCGTGGGGCAGGCAGCATGGAGAAGGCCAGGGGCTGAGGCAAACAGAGACAGAGGGCTGTGGGACTGATGTGAGAAAGGTGCCCTCAGTAAGGGAGAGAACCTGACAGGGCTGGCAGAAGGCGGCCCTGCAGTTCCCAGGCTCTTGGCCTGGGATGGAATAAGGAGCCCGACTCCTAGGAAAGATGATTCTGGAGGTGACTGGTGGGGTCTGGGTATCTGGGGGTGGGGTCTTCTTGATTTGGTGTGGCCAACCCCTCTCCCCTCAGGAATGCGAGCTACTTACAGGGGGCGTAGAACATGACCAAGGCATGCTTCTTCTTCTTCAGGCTGTCCCGGAAGTTGTCCCCCGCCAGATGCAACACGCTTGTCTGCTGCTCTTCCCACGTGGGCTCTGGGGGTGGGGGGGCCTCAGGGCTGCAGAAGCCGGGGAAGGGGGAGCAGGCATGAGGAGAGAGTGGAGATGGGCAGGAACAGCCCCAACCATGGGGAACACACAGCAAGAAATCACTCTGCTTTCCTTCTGAAACTCCATTTTAAAACCTTGGTTTAAACAAATCTGTACCGTCGTGAAGACCCTCCCTCTAAGGAGCTTACCAGGCAGCCACCTGGTGCAGAGGTGGGAGACCTGCTCCTGGCTCAGGGCAGGGCACCTCAGTGGTGTGAGCCATCATCGCCTTGCCAAGGGCAGAGAACCTCTACCCGGCTTCAGCCCCCACTTCCTGCCCTCTAGGAGACCCTGAGGGCCTTCACTATCTTCTGCTCTGGAGCTTTTGTTCTGGAGAGCTGGAGCCAAGGAGTGAGGCACCTGGATGCAAACCCAGATTGTGTGCCAGCTGTGCAGCCTTAGGTAAGTTCCTAAATCCCTCTGGGCTGCCAATTTCTGTTGGGTTAAATGAGGACAGTGGTACCTACATCTGGGATCTGGAGGAGCAGAGATGGTGTATGTGAAGCACCTACTTGGCCAAGCAACTAACAATATTAACTGAGAACCAGGATGCTCTAATAAATGAAAGGTGCTGAATAAATGTTTAGAAGATTTTTCAATCTCTGCCTCTCCAATGGTTCCCCTCTCAGAAGGATGGAGCTGGCTGTAGTTGGATCTGGAGGGTCCCACAAAGGCCTATGTGTTAAAGGCTTGGTCCCCACAATGTCACTATCAGGAACTGGTGGAAACTTTAAGAGGTGGGGCCTAGTGGGAGGTTTGAGGTCACTCCCAACCAAACATGGCTTGAAGCCTCCAAAATGGAGCCAAAATAAGCCTTTTCTCTTTATGAGTTGGTTATCTCAGGTATTTGTTCCAGTAACAGAACACTAACAGTGCTCCAGGGGCTTTTAAAGACCTTTGCTGCCCTTTCTCGAGCTCTCTAGTGCAGTGCCTCTCTTTCCTTTCCTCCCTGAGAAGCATCTCTTGGGAGGGGGCTGCACTCTAGCCACAGCCCCTGCACTTGCAGCCCTGAGCCTCCGGCAGCCCCTCTCACCTTCTGGAAGCCCTCTCTACCAGCACCCACAGCATCCCGCATCCCCTGCCCCTCCCATGGCCCTCTCTTCTTCCAGTTCTATTCGGAGCCTCTGCATTTTGCAAAAGATCTCATTCCTCTGCATTTGGCTCCTGGGCCCCTCAGTAACTCCTGTGGCTGAGGACACCATGGGCTCTGCCCTCTCATCCAAGCCTTTTACCAGGTGTTTTTCAGGTGCTTCCAGCTGGAGGTCCCACTGTTACCTCAAATGCAGCAAGACTTAAAACCATTTATTCTTCCCTCCTGTTCCGCATCTCCATTCCTCTCCAGCTTCTCCATGCTGGTTATGGCACCCCTGTGCTTGTGCCAAGCTTGGCCCTCCCAGCCTTCCTGGAAGGGAAGCTCCTTTTTCTTCACCATTCAAGTCCCCTGGCTCCACCGCTGACACCGCTAACCTGACCTTTCTGGTCTCTGCCCTTTCCCACAATGCTGTTCCCCAGGCTGCCTGCTTGGCAGGCAGGTCTCAGTTACCTGCAGTGTGGCCACCTGTGCACACGCTGGCATACATCATGCAACAGCCCCCCAGCACGGTTTGCTTGCCCTGCTTCTGGGTGAGGAGCCTCACGCCTCTGTCACCGAGCCATCTGCTGTCCTTGGGCCACCTGAAGCTCCCTTACAAATGCCTCAAAGAACTACTATTTGTCCCTAGGCAGAGCCCTTAACTTCTCTGAACCCATGTTTCTTCTTAATTAAACTGGAATACAAACTAGCTCAGTAGGATTTGTGGATAAAATGGGCACAAGACAGGAAAGTAGGGGGCTGAGGATGTGGCTCAGTGGTAGAGCATTTGCCTAGTATGGGTGAGACCCTGAGTTTGATCCCTAACACTGCCAAAAAAAAAAAAAAAAAAAAAAAAAAAAAAAAAAAAAAAAAAAAAAAAAAAAAAAAAAAAAAAAAAAAAGAAAGAAAAAGGAAAAAGAAAAGAAGGGCAGGAAAGCATTCTGTAAAGGCTGGTGGTATCATCACTTTGTTGCTACTACCAGTTAAAGTCCCTATGACAGCCAGAATCAGTCATAAAAACAGCTTCTTTTCTCTGAGTATTTCCACATGACATACTGTGCTAACCACTTTCCACAATAGTCTAATTCCCAGACAAGCCTATGGCAAAAATATGTCTCCAGTTTTCAGATGGGAATCCGGGGCTTTCGGAAGTCAAATACATGGCTCAGGGTCACAATCTGAGTGAAGACCTCTTAAGACTCCAAAGTCCATGCTCTTAACTGAGTGCTTCTCAGGCTCTCAGTACCAGAGACTGCACACAGAAAGGACAGATGTCCCCATCCTCACTGTTTGTGTCCGGACTCCAGAGCACAGATCAGCAACGATCCATGCTGATTCCCTCCGCTTTCTACCCATGAGCCTGGCCTCACAAGGACTGGCTGGACCCCCCACCCAGCTCAGTGCTGCCCAGAGCAAGGCTGAGATGGCAGGTGTGAATAAGCTGCTTGCTTCAGACACCAGAAGGCCCAGGAGGAATGAGGATCTTGTCTCTTTCAGAGGCAAACTACTGCCTCTGGTCCCAAAGACAAAGGCCTGGCTACTCTGAGGATCCTCCCCCGGTGATAAGCAGGAAACAGTGAGAAGCTGAGGCCAGGACCTTGCCTGCCCACTTACCTCTTGCCAGAGGTCTCTTCTGGCCCTAGTGATAACTTTGCTCTCATTCCATGTGCTAAGGTTTCCCCAAACACCATGGCTAAGAGGCTCTTTCATACCTCTAGAATCAAAGTTTCAGGGACAAGAGTCCCAGAAACCGCTCTTTAAATAATTGCCTCCCACCAGGGAAAGTTTATGCACACCCAAGTTTGAGGACCAATGCCTTACAAGGTACAATTGAAATGCTATTATTTTGCACAATTATCAAGTTGCTTTCTGACTTTAAAGTCTTGCTTCACACATGGGCATCATTATTCTGTGTACCAGGGGCCATTGCTGACATGAGGAAACACTCAAATACAGCAGATGTGGGTGGGACTGGCAGGACAGAAGTTGCTCCACTGTGTTCTGCTAAGTGTTTGCTTCTCCCGCACAGATAGAGGTTCCCTCCATTTCTAAGGCACTCAGTGTAATGGGCCCACTTAAGGCCCTCAAGGGAGGGGAAATGCTGACATTTGCAGGCTCCAAACTCCTTGGGCAAAAGGGGTCTCTGGGTCAGCAATCACAAAGCTACCCAAGTTTTCTAGTCTTGCAGGCTGTATGGGTTGACTGCAATTCACATGTGGAACCCTACCTCCCAGTACCTCAGAATGTGACTGCATTTGGAGACAGGGCCTTTAAAGAGGTGATTAAGTATGGGCCCTAGTTCAGTATGACTGGTGTCCTTATGAGAGGAGGTTAAGGATTAGATCACAGACATACGGAGGAAAGGCACATGAAGACACAGGCAGAAGATGGCTATCTACAAGCCAAGGAGAGGCCTTCAAAGAAACCAACCCAACCTACACCTTCTCTCCAACTTTAAGCTTCCAGAATGGTAAATAAAAATAAATAAATAAATAAATAAAAACTTCTGTCACTCTGTTATGGAGATGCTAGAAAACTAACACACAGGCTGAGGGGCACCTGGAGATCTTTTATCCTTAGCCCCAGACCTGGCAGCCTGCACTGCAAATACTCCAGGAGGCCCCATCAACCTCTGGCAACCTGGGGCAAAACAAGCCCAGTTCAAAATCCATATTTCCTTCATGCGTTCAAAGGGGTGGGAATAAAGTACAGACAACAAAACCTGAGGCTAAGGAGGCTGTGACAGAGCAGGAAGTATCCACTGCTGGCTCAGGAATCGGGTCCAGCACAGGGTATGGCCTCAGACTGAGAATGTCAAACCTGTCTTGGCTCCTGTGGGCCACATAGTCCCCTTCATCTCCTAAAGCTGTCTGCAGGATTGGGCAGCCAGCAGACAGCACGTGCCATCAACCTATAAAACTTACTTCTGCATCCACTCAATAAACTTCTTCTTTGTTCTGAGCGCAGGCACTGCATGTTTCTCTCCATTCTTAAAATACTTCAGTGTAGGAAATTCTGAGATGTGGAATCTTTCTGCCAGGGCCTTGTTGACAGTGGCATCGACAGCTGCAAGGACACCAGAGCTCTGGGATGGGGGAAAGGCCAACCATGCATTACAGCCTCAGACACGGTGCTGGCAGAGAGAGGAGCCCATGTGCTGGCCCCGCACTCCCTCCTGGACCTGCTGGAACTGAAGTGGGGGTGCCTGGCCCTCTGGGCTCATACTGCAGGGAACAACTGAACCTGGGCACGCCCTCATTTCTCAGGGGATGAGATGAGGCTACTGCATAGGCACCACCAGTCACTCTGGGCAGCCTAGGACCTGCTCCCAGTGGCCAGGGACCCAGAGGAAAGAGGGAGGAGGCCAAGGTCACGTGGATAGGAAAGGAAACATGTCCCCACAGAACTTCTGCCCCACTCTGTCCCTGCAGGGGCCCCACCTGTCTAACCAAGATGTCTCTCCTAGAGGACATGAAAGCACAGCAGGCCTCCAGGGGCTGGCAGAGCTGCTTCAGGGTGTGCAGGGCAAATCCCTGCAGTGATTCTACAAGCCAGGGACTCTTTGGAGGGACCGGTAAGGGGATCAGGAAAGGAAGCTTACTTCCACTTCTCCATGGATGACTTCTGCGGCGCTCTCATACTCCGGCTTCATTTTCTTACAGTGACCACACCCTGCGGGGGGAGAGTGAGAGAAACCATTCCTATGGCATAGAGGCCCCAAGATGCCACCTGGGCTGCCTCGTAAGACAGCCTGGTCCCATTCCCATCCAGGTACCTGGGAGTAAAGAAAACAAGTGCTGGCTCAAAGGAAAGGTCTCCTCTGTCTAATCAGTGGGGTGGGCTGGAGTGGTAGAGGTCCAAGCAACAAAAATGAAATGATCACACCAACAACATGCACAGCATGTGTACAGACCTAGTGCATAGGGCACTGATCTAGTGTTTTCAGTCGTCACACCAGCCTTATAAGGTAGAAACCAACATGGTCCCCCTTTTACAGATGAGAAAACTGAGGCATGAAGAGGGTGAGTGGCTGCCTGAGATGGAATGCAGAGCTGCAGGTCAGAGCTGGGTGAAAACCCACACAGTGCAGCAGGAGGCCATGGCCATGGGTGGCTCATGCCTCCTGGTGCCACATTTACTCTGTCACCATCTTCTCCAGGTCTTGAGTTGGGAAAAGAATTTACAGAAGCAAAAGTGTGGGGGGAAATTTAGATCCAACAGTCCTCAAAGAAGAGGCATATGATGCCACAGGTGTGTGTGAATTCGACTGGTTCTTTCCAAACCAATGGCACGGTCTTGGGATAAAGAGTGCTCTGCCCCTTCCTTACAACACAAGAATGCAGACCCATGTCATGAAGAGTAAGTTCTGATACCTGAAGAATAAAACAGGTGCTTTCTACAGATGACATCAGGGCTTGGAAAACTGCTCTCATTTCATACAAAGAGGGCTTTCTGGCTTCTGATGCTAGGGCACCTGTGAGGTGAGGTCAGACTTGCTCAAGACTATAGGCTGCTCTCAAGGGGAGCCTGGCTGCCTGGAGACCCTGCATAAACCAGGCTCAGGGGATGCTGAGATACGACTCAGCCTTCACAGATTGTGCCATTGTGTGGGATTCTGATTGTCAAGAAAAAGAAAGACAAGAAGAAAGGAAGACAAAGTCACAGGCCAGTGTTATCAGAGGAGACATCCCATACCCTTCCAGGAGCCACGTGAGCCAGGGAACTGGCCCTCCTACCTCCACCTGGGCACATGGCTGAGGTGAAGGTCTCTGTCTCCAAGGTCATCCCCATAGAGCTCAGCTTCAGGTGACACAGACAGGGGCCTCTCAGCCTCTCCACTCCATTCCTGTTTGTACCTGGCTTTTTCAGTCCATTCTCACCATGTCCCTCTCAGGGACAAGGGGCTCACAAGCAGCTTCCCACATTAGCTGACAGAAATTCTAACTGACCATCTAGCCTCCAGGCAATGCTGTGAGGCGTCTCCTCAAGTGGGACCAGCACAGGACTCAGCCCTGATGGAATCCAGCCTGGGAGTGGCTACAGCCGTTGGGTGTGCCAACATGCTGGTTCTTCCCAAAGACCCATGGCAAAGAGATACCACAAACCCTTAAGGCTAGGCTCCACAATGCCCAAGCCTACAGGCACCTCATTCCTGCCATACAGGGAGCTCCCCACTCCTTTTGGGTTACAATGCAGAAGGGGAGAGAGCCTTTGGGCTCTTCTAGCCTGAAGACAGGGAAGACAAGGGGAATACAGTGCATACACAATGCATCAGGAGATGTGCCAGAGCACGCTCCCTGTCCCCATCCCCATCTCACCCCTGCTACACACTGCCTTACACACAGGCCTTACACGCTCATCACACTGGACTCTAAGCAGCAGCCTGTGACTCCTAAAGGGCAAGGCCTGAGGATTTTCTACCTGTATCTCCACGTGAAGCAAAAGGGATCACCATTCAATAGATACACGATACATATTTATGGGATAGCAATGCAAAGAACATACCTAAGTAAATAATTAGTAGAGAACAATGGAAGTGATCAGGGGTTTGGAAAGACAGCTAAAAGGACATGTCGGAGCAAATTATGAAGAGGTGGTTAGAAAAAGCATGCAATCAGCGGGGTGAGGGCGGCCTCAGAGGAATGCAGATGTCCCTGAGCCCCACCCAGGAGTGTGGAATTCTGCTGCCAGGACAAGGAAGCCCACTGCCCCAGAAGAGCTCCCAAAGGCTCCTATGTAACGTAGCTCCAGCCCCCAGGGCTGACCCTGGGCTGGAAGCTGTGGCCTGGCTCTGCCCAGCCTCATCTGAATGGAGCCCACTTGGCACTCCAACCCCACAGACTGTGGAGCTGTCAAGGTCATTATTATTTTGAATTATAAGAATATTGGTGGTGCACACCTATAATCCCAGCAACTTGGAAGGCAGAGGCAGGAGGATCACAAGTTCAAGACCCTGTGTCAAAAAGTAAAAAAAAAAAAAAGGTCTGGGTGTGTAGCTCAGTGGTCTAGCACCTGCAAAGCATGCAAGCGTGAGGCCCTGGGTTCAACCTCCAGTAAGACACACAAAAGACTATTGTTTCCCAGAAATGAATATTTAGTATCATCACAACCCACTTGTCATTTTCTTTTCTTTTTTCTTTCTTTCTTCTTCTTTTTTTTTTTTTTTTTAAGTGGTGCTGGGAGTTGAACCCAGGGCCTCGCACCTGCATGCTTTGCAAGTGCTGGACCACTGAGCTGCACCCCTAGCCCATTTTTTTTACTTTTTTTGGAGACAGGGTCTTGCTAAGTTATGCAGACTGCCTCTGGTCTCGAACTTGGGATCCTCCTGCCTCCGCCTCCCAAGCCACTGGGATTACAGGCATCCGCCACCGCGCCCGTCTCTAACCTACCTATCATTTTCTAAAGAACCAGATTATAAAAGGGTTGTTTTAGCAAGTTGTTTACCCCACAGAAACAATTTTATACTCAGAGCTCTGGACAGGCTTGAGAGTTAGGCAGGAGGCTCAGCCTTGGAGCCACTGGTGCTCTTGAGACCTACCAAAAGCTCCTTGGACCCTGGTCCCCAGTGAGGCATCTACGCCCAATTGCATGAGTTACTTTTGAAAGATCCCAGTTCCCCTCACTGGCTCACAGAATTCAGATTCCAGATTAATAGGCCAGGCCAGAGGATGTCCAAGGCCAAGCAGGTCCCTTCCCCACAGGAGGTGGTGGAAGAACTTGGAGGGCTGCTCAGTGATGTCCAAGCTCAGGTATCTTTCCAGGCCCACCCACATGTCAGAGCAAATGGGATACTGGGTGGAAGGTTCTACTGACTTAACATGAAATACATTAGGATTAAAAAATCTTTGGTTCTAACTAAAATAAAAAGAATACATCATTCTTTGGGCCTTACCGTCAGGATGAAAAAGTTCTACAACTCCTACAGGGATATTCCCCCAGACCCAGGGCTGCCTCTAGGCTGAGGGTTTCCTGCTCGTTGCCCAAAGTGACCACCTCATTCTCCTGCCCCCAGGCTGACCTCCCCTGACTAAGGCAGAGTGTAGAGGCTCCCCTTGTACGAGGAGATTTTAAGAAAAGGAGGCTAAGAGGCAGTCCTGCTGTTGCGGGTCATGTCCATCACCTGAGGCCAGCCTTCCCTGGAGAGAAGGAGGTCAGTGATCCCTGCAAAATCTTTCAGTGCCACTGTCCCAAGACAGGCTGCCTCAGGAGCTGCTCCCCTGAACACTCTCTCCCCAAAACATGATGTGGGTGGTGCTGCTGCCAGGCCAGCTGCTGGCAGGACCAAGGGTCAAGGTGGACAGTGAGAATGGAGTGAAGCCTAGGGCAGGGAAGGCTAAAGAAACACCAGCCATTGCCACTAGTGGAAAATCACTGTTTCTTTCCAAATGTCCCAGTCCACGTGGCAGGATCCCTAAGGATGAGACTTCACCTTGCACTGGTGGACAGCACCACCTTCATGCGTTTATCAGGTTCCTGGCCTTTGATGCCACTGCTTTGCTAGGATGGCAAACAGGCTCCATACCAACTGCCAGCTTGTATCAGCCGTGGGCCAGAGGTGGGCTCTGAGACAGAGCACTGGCTCACTGGAAAGAGAAGCTGTAAGAAGCCTGCAATGTCTGCCCCAGACATGGAAGGCAGCTGGGCCATACTCTAAGCAACCTCTAGACTCTTCAGCTTGCATGTGTGGCTCCTCCCGCACATCCAGCCCGGTCCCCCTGGACTCCTGAGTAAGGATAAGCTTGCTCTCTGCACAGGCCCCGCCCCCCACACTAACCCGCAGTCCCACGAGATGTGTGACAGCTCAGTAGTTATTTTACAGAGGCAGAAATCATGGCCCAGGGAGAGGAAGCAATAAACTCCCCAGGGCTGCCAGCACCTGCCCTCTCTCCACCTCAGCCCTTTCCATGCAGCGCGCCCACCCTGGACATCCCCTTGTGGTCCCACCTGGGTTCTGGGCCACTTTGAATGTTCCCAGTTCACTCTTGCTAATCACAAAAATGCCTCTTATTCAGATATTTCCATGACATTTAATTTTATGCTATCTTGTGACTGTCATATTGCTCTCTCTTGATATTTAAGAGTAGCCAGGGTATCTTTCCAAAATATAAATCACATCAAATCCTCTTGCTTAAAACTTCCCAAAGGCTTCCCATCACATGTAGATTAATATCCAGACTCCTTATCATGGCCACAAGACACTCACTCTCTAGCTCCCACCAGACTCCCAATTGCAACTCGGGACTCTTACCTCCCATCCTCTCCGCCACTGTTTGGGCCCTCCTCTCTCCTCCTAGCATGCCAAGCTCATTTCCACCTCAGGGTCCTTGACCGTGCTCCTGCCCTGCCTGGAATCCGATCTTCTCTCAGTCTAGGCATGGCTCATTCTTCATATCACTCAGGCTTTTGCTCAAATTCACTTCTACAGAGCCCATTCCTGACCATCTAACCAAAGGGGACTCAACCCATCAAGCTGTCTTCCAACAGCCAGCTTTATTTCATTGTACTAAAAATAGCTGGAGCAATTTGCTTACCCATGCTCTATCTTGTCCCCTCAGTACAAAGGTAAGCTCACACAGGCAGCGGCTTAGCTGTGTGTCTAGCTGATACTGACAACTGGGTTCCACACACTTGAATAAGCTAACATCAGGACTATACCTGTGCAGGTCAGGTTTATATCTGTGCAACATGAGGTGCTGTGGTTAGAATAAGTGTCTCCCAAAAGCCCATGTGTTAAAAGACTTAGGCCCCAGCCCATGGAGCCATGGGGCATAATGGAGCCTTTAAGAGGTGGGGTCGAGTGGGAGGAAGTTAGAACGCTGGAGACATCCCCTCCAAGGAGACCAGGGTACCCACTCCTTCCTCTTCCTCTCTCTGCTTCCCAGACACCATGAGATGAGCAGCTTCCTCCATCAGGCACTCCCACCATGATGCTCTGCCTTGGCACAGCCCAAAAGCAAAGGGGGCCAAGGGATTATGGACTGAAACCTCTGAAACTATGACCCCAAATAAACCTTCTTCATTTTTAAGTTGATGAGTTCAGATAGTGTGGCATAGTGATAGAAAGTTATCATACAGAAAAAACTGGTACAATATTTTATGGGTGAGGTTCATGGCTTGTGCCTGGATGGTTCCTAATTTGACTCGGCACCTGTATTTCAGGCAACTGGTAGCCAAGCTAGACAACATGCACATCCTCCCCACTACCATTCACACTTCCCCTGCTTTTATTAGGTCTGGAAAATGTCTTCAGAAATCTCCAGCATCTATAAATGCTGTTGTAATGTTTCCCATACATACCTCAGATCTTTCTTGGTATCATTATGGTTTTTAATTCCAGAATCAATTCCCTCTGCCCCCTGAAGAAGACACTATGGCATAGCAATAAATTTCTGCAAACAGAGATAATGACGTAGAGACTGGCCAAACTCAGAGGGACAGAAAGGTCTGGCTGCACAAATGCCTTGCTCCTTGATATCTGCCTGTCCTGGGGAGCCACAGTTGGGGACGGTACCTGTCTTGATCTGAGCCTCTGCTCCTGAGTCCACTTTCAGGGTGTCCCTGGCTGCATGTGCTGCAGGACTCCAAAGGGGTAAGATTCGATATGAGGAGCAGGGTTCCGGCCTGCTGCATTTAGTGTCCTTATTGCGATTTGATAGGCCATTAAATTTTATAGTTCAACTTCCTTGTAGGGTTTTTATCATCAATGGGAGCGCACTTGCTCTTAGGTCTGTGATCTGGCACGGAGGTCTGCACACCAACTCTTGATCACACTCTTCTGGCTGTGGGAATGTTGGCGTCCTGTCAACCTCAAACCTTCAGATTCCTTTGGATTTCATTACATTCAATTATACTTATGATTTTGTTACACACCAGCTATGGGGCTTTCCTAGATGCGAGAATCATAATTTTCCATGGACCAGCTTAAATCTGTAAAGCTCCCTGGAAGCCAGTTCCTGGCACAGCACCGAGGACTTTAGATAAGCTGGGCTCCTGCCTTGCCTGGAACTTGGCTTGGGCCTGCTGGGGAGGGTAAGTTTCCTTTACCACTAAGCTACACCCTCTGCTTTTTTTTTGCAGTACTGGGGGGAATGCTGAACCCAGGGCCTCACACATGCTAAGCAAGTGCTCTACCACTGAGCTGCAACCCCAACCCCCTTTTAAATAACTTTTTAAAATGTTAATAGAGGGTCTTGCTAAGTTGTCCAGGCTGCCTCTGGCCCTGAACCTACAATCCAGTTGCCTCAGCTTCCTGAGTCACTGGAACTACAGGTGTGTACCATGGCACCCAGCAATGACAACCTTTCTTGCTCCTTTTAACCCCACTGAGGTGACTCAGGTAATATAATCACAGCAGCATTTCCTTCCCCAGGAGTTACAAGGAGAGGGACAGATAACCAACAGCATGAATAGCAGATGGATGAAAGCAGATGAATGACAGCAGACAATCCGACTTCTTGCACAGAACACTGCACAAAGAAACAAAAGGCACGAGGGTAGGGCAGCAGCCAGTGTCCTGGGGACACTCCCTTTGCAGATCCTGTCTTTGTCCTCTGAAGGATCAGAGAACTGGGCCTGAAGCTGCAGCCTCCCGCAGCCACATGAAGCCACTGCTGAGGGCCAGAGGGCAGCCAGGTGCAAAGCCCTGCTGACAAAAGGGAAGTGTGAGGGACCGAGAGGCCACTCCAGGCCCCATCACACATGGCACCATGCAGGTGTCCACACTTTTCTCGGTCTCATATTCACACTGCCCCCCAGGCGGTCCAGCCCAGCTCCTAGAGGATAGAGCCCATGGGGGCAACCTGGCTGTCAATTTGGGTCACCAGAGCTAGCCTACATGGAGGACCTTGCCCCAGGGCTGCCTATGATTATTTAGCCAATGACCACCCAGGCATCGGCTGCACAGGACGATCTGGACGGGCTTCTAACAGACCAGCTGAGAGGAGGAGAGAACGATGATGCCACTACAGAGGCTGAGGTAGGAGTGAGTGGCAAGAAAGCTGGGAAAGGGGAAAGAAACTGGGGGCCAATGGACGTCTCAAGGTCAGTCTAACTATAGAAGATTATGACACATGACAATTAGGACCCATGTGCCTTTCCTGCCAGGAGCCTAAGAGTGTGGACTAGAGGTACCTGCTGAAAGTTCCAGGCAGAGAAGCAAATGACTTGCTTCTGGAATCTACAGTTGCAAGGAGCACTCCCCTGGGGCAGGCACAAGACAGGAGGAAAGCTGAAGATCCTCTCTCTCCCTGGCCTTCCAAAGTAAGACTAGGGAAGAAACTACACTGGTTGAGTACTTACTACATGCATAGTAATAATACCACACATAAAGACTGTCTTTCTCTCTGGGAATGAACATCAGGAATAATTTTAATTGTCTTCTCTACACTTTCCTATATTTTCCCTTTATAACATATACATGTCTATAGCCATACCTCCCTGGCATCTGATCCTGTTTGATCTTGGAAGCTAAGCAGGGTTGGGCCTGGTTAGTCCTTGGATGGGAGTGGGAATATGGGGTGTTGTAGGCTTGGGAGAAGGACACGGCAGCCCATTCCCAAAACAATCAGCCATCAAAAACATGACGAATAGCAGAGAAGCACTGACATAGTGCTGGGCATGGTACAGTGTTGGGTAGTGTTTCATCTGTTGTACATAGGGTTGCTATGAGTTGGACCCAACTCAATGGCACCTAACAACAACAACAACAACATATACATGTATGGCTTTTATAATTAGCTAAGAGTCATAAAAATATATTCATCTTTTTAGGTTGGGCCCCACTATTTCAATCTGTTGGGATGTTGTAACATTTTAACACTTTAGCTTTTGATACTTTAGCTGGCAATCCTTTTTCTAACTCTCAAGCTATGCATATTTGAAAGTCTGCCTTGTTTTTTATAGATTCAAAAAGTTGCTGATTACAAACAGTATGCAGCCTCTAGAAAGGCCTAGGCCAGATTCATAGTCACAAGGCACAGACAGGATTCCTCCCCGAGGGTGGCAGCATCCCGTCCAATTCTCCCCATCAGTCAGGAAAACAGCAACTCATCAGTCCACTGTCTTGATAAAGAATGGCATGTTAATTCGTCCACCTAGTAATCCTGTTCCAAAAAACAAATCAAGCACATCCAGCAATGCTGAGTAGGATCTACAGTCTGCTATGTTGACAGACCCCAACTTGTTTTCCTAACTCTCCAAGATGGTCTCTTCTCAAACCACTCCCTGTGTGGCCTGGGACTGACACCTGTAATACTGCAACTTCCACAATTCATCTTTTCTGCACTTGTGAAACCTGGGATAGCACTGTGGGTCTCTGGCTGCCTGACACTTGTCCTGGTTGCCTGATCACTAGGGGTCCTCTGGAGTACTCTGGCACGAGGTGCAAGGCTAAGTGGCTAAGAGCTCTGCTCTCAGCATCCCCATCCTGATCCCAAAATCTCCTTTAAACCATAAATGTTCCAGCCCTTCCCAGGCTGTTGAGCAGGCTTCTAGATGAAGAAGAGATTATCTAATGTTCCCATCTGATGGGAACATTAACAGGCAGTTTATCGGAAAGTTAACTTCATGCTTTTGCCTGATTCCTGTCACTCCGCAGTCAGGCAGAAATAAACTCACTCACAGCTGCAAAGCCATGGATGGCCAGGGGATGGGGTGGGCTCTCCTGACTCAGACTGGAAGGACAGACACATGAGGGTGAACATGCCGTACCACGCAAAGGAAGAAGTGGGAGCGGCCAGCCCATTTCTGCCTTTCCAGCTGGGACAGGGATACAAATAGAGGGACGTTAGCTCTGGATTCAACATAATAACTTCCTGCCAGACTCACTTCCAGGAAAGCACATTTTAGCTGGGGAGACCACTGCAGTGCTGCTTGGCTGTCCTAACACTGGGTGCCTTTCAGTTACCTCTAACTTTGGGGACACCCTAAAGTCTCAGCAGACTTGGGGTGGGGGGTGACACATTCCTAAGACCTTATCTGTCACTGCCCTTAATCAGAAAGTCCTGCAGACTGGAGGGTCTTTGAAAGGTTTTTTTTTTTTTTTTTTTTTTTAACTTTTTTGTTTTCTAGAAATTCAAAAGTGCCATAGGAAATACTTTTCCTTTGGGTCCTTGTAAAAATTTAATAAGAAAGAAATAGGAAAGTTCACAGTAAAAGTACATTTGTTTATTTGCCTGTTTATTTATTCATTTATTTATGTGCAACACTCAGGGCCTTGTGCATGTTAGGCAAGTTCTCTACCCATGAGCTACTCCTCCAGCCCCTTTTTGATTGTTTATTTTGAGACTGGGTCTTGCTAAGTGGCACAGGCTACCTTTTGCCTTGAACTTGTGATCTTCCTGTCTCAGTCTTCTGAGATGATAGGCGTGTGCCATGGTGCTCAGCAGTACATTTATGAACAATTCCCAGATTAGCCAAACCCTCATGATTCTGTGAGAAGAGGGAGTAGGCAGAAGCTCAGGGTTCAGGCCTTGACCCTGTTCCTCCCATACCCAATGGTCCTTGAAGCCTGAAGTAGCACAGGACTCATAAGCAGTGGACAAATCTGTGTAATTCCTTTTTTTCCATTGATTGATTGATTGATTGTGGTAATGGTGGGGAGGGGCTGAACCCAGGGCTCTACTACTGGGCTGCACTCCTTTCTCTGTTTTTTAAAAAATTTTATCTTGGGATGGGGTCTTGCTAAGTTATGCAGGCTGCCTCTGGCCTTGAGCTCCAGATCCTCCTGTTTCAGCCTCCTGAATCACTGAGATTACAGGCGTGTGCCTTAGTACTTAGCAATCTTTGCCATTTCTCTGTGTGACTATCTCCTTTTCTGCAGAATGAAGCTAATTACATTCATTTTGTGGCACCATGGGTAAGCGGAATGATGACCCTTCTAGAAGCCACGCTGTGTCACGACAGGGTGATACACAACTGTTAGCATGAAGGCCTTTAGGCTGATGAAATTAGTCAGAGAACGCACCTCTCTAGAATGACCAACTGCTCTCATGTGCTGTGACCCTGCAATGATGACACTGACCCATGAAGCACATACTTTCTGATTCTTTTTTTCCCTCCATGATCCTTCCCCACCATTGGGCCAAAGAGCTGGTAGGAAGCTATGAGAGAGGACCCACCACCACACCTATCCCAGGCCATGCTGACACCCAGCGTGTCCCTGATCAGAGGGGCTGGCCCCTCCCAGGGTGCCCCACCAGATCTGTACCTGAGGCTGCCGTCACCTTGCTCCCCCTTGACTCTTCCTCACCCTCGCTGGAGTAGCATTTTCCCTCTTTAAAACCAACCAGACTCATTCTCCAGCAGTGTGGAGAGGACACTGGCTAAGAGAGATCCTGAGCTATAGGAGTTCCAGCAGTGACCCGCCTGACCTCCTTGATTCACTGTGGTCATCGCAGGCTGAGACTGAAACCACGCAAAGCAGAAAGATGGCATTCTGGATGCTGGGAGAGCGGAGGCTCTAGGCCTGGCTCAACCTGCCTGCTCAACTACGGGGCAAGGGCAGGCCCTCTCTGAACCTTGGTTCCCCCCACCCTGGGTAATATGAAGGGTACCCACTGCTCCAGGCAGAATCTAAGGACATGGCCGGTCTTGATGCCTCCAGCTCTCATGGACTTGGAGTTCACCTTTTAGGCCTGCAGGAGGCAGAGTGGCAGTGAGGTCTGGCTGAGGTACACGTGTGGCCTGATGGGGATTTCTGTGCAGTTCTAACCATAATGCAAGGTAGGTGTGTGCACTGCAGGATGGGGACCTTGTCTGTCCCTGCTGCATCCCCTGCCATCCAACAAGTCAGTGCTGGCTGGACTTGGGTCCTACTCTGCAAGAGGGGAGGGCGGGGGCAGCAGAGTTCCACTCACATGGGGCGTGGAACATGACGAGGACAGAGGAGTGCTCCTTCACAAACTGGTCAAAGTCTTCATCGGTCAGGTGATAAACGGAGCCGCCCTCATCTGCCCAGGGAGTCTCGGGGACCTGGGGCTGTGGCGGCTGCGGACTGGAAGACCAAAAACAGGCAGAGCTCAGAGCAAGCCCTGGGGCTTGAGTAGCGCTTACAAATCCAGCCCCCGGAGCAAAGCCCCCACTGGCTCACATGTCCCACTCCAGTGGCTCAGTCCTTTCAAACCAGGACCTGGTCCTGGATGAGGGGGCATGGAGTAAGCAGGACAGCCCTGCCCACCTCCGCCTTCCCTGCAAAGTCCTAGAGAGGCACATAGCTGATACCCTGGTGCTAAGGGTGGCTTTTAGCTGCCACTCTCCAGGCAGCTCAAGAAATCTCACTTCCCCCCAGGAACTCAAGGGCTTGTTCGCTTTCTCAAGCTATTGGAAGCTTCTAGCAAACTGGTAAGACTAAACAGCGACAGGGGAGAGTGACCTTTAGAGAAGTGCGCCATTGTGCTCAGTGCCACCCACAGAGCTGGGGACAGGAGGGAAGGCAGGTATGTGCACAAGGTGAGGAAGAAGCGAGGCCAGATGTATGAGAGACCAAATCTGGGTTGGGAAGGAAGAGCTGCTGCATGGGGCGGGGGGGGGGGGGGGCAGGGGCATCCACTGACCAGCCTGAGGCTGAGGGCACCTGACTACACCAATGTCTACCACCTCTGTGCTACTTTGCTGATCCTTCCAGAGATCAAGAATAAACGGGTCTCGTTCTCCCAGAGCCCATGCTAACTCCACTGCTCACTAGCTGCAAAACCTCAAGCCACTGCCTGACCTCCCTGGGGCCTGCTTCCACTGCATAGGTGTTATGGCCACAAGTGTTATGAGGAGGGAAGGCTTGCAGGTGCTCCCTCTTGTCCAGCACAAGATGGCTGATGATAAAAGATCTCTGCTGCATTACTGCCAAGTACCTTTGCCAAAACACCTTAATTGCCACTTTGCAAAAACCCGTTAGGATGACAAATATGAAAAGACAACCATTGTTTCTTGCTCATGACAGTGTACAGTAGGAAACATTTTAAAGTCCCAGCAGTCAGGGCTGGAGAATTCATTAGAGAGAGCAACATGGCTCACACAAGTGGAAACTGTCAATACCCCCCATCCCCCCCGACCACCTCCATGGCAGAAGGTGGGCCTTGAGTCTTCAGTAGCCCACGCTGGCAGTTCTGATCAGGCTCCACTGGTGGCCTTGGATGAGCAACCTTTGCCCTACAGCCAGGAATGAGGAAAAGGTGGGGGTGAGGATGGCTGGGGCAGGTTTGCTGACTTCTCTGTACCCTTCCAAGCCTTGGCCCCAAGAAATGGAAAGTGGCAGGGAAATGACAAACCATCTCAGCCTATGCATATCCAACGTCAGACGGGACCAGTGGCAAAAATCAAGCTCTGGAATGAGTCACTAGCCAGACAATGGTCCCAGACAACATATACACTCTAACTCCCTATATTTGGGCTCAAACCACTAACCCCATGCACCATCACTTGTTCCACTAGGGAATTTATCTTTACGGCACATCTGCACACATATAAAGGTACATGCATTCGAAGGTATCTACTGCAGATTACTCATCATAGCACAGACTGGAAACAAGCCAGTGAGCATCAATAGGGGTTAGGTAAACCATGGTCCATCCCCATAATGAGAGGGGCTGAGCACTGAAAGAACAAGGACTCTATATGCCAACACAGACACTCTGCTGGAGGTGGCCAGAATGGTCTATAATTTGCATAAAAAGGGGAGACAAAATATACTTGCTCACATTTGCTTGTATCTGTATAAAGAAAGACATTTAGAATATACAAGAAATGACTTGAAGTTGCTACCTGTAGGGTGTGGTGTAGGGCACTGCCGAGAGGCAGTTTGCCCTGGGGCCTATCTAGGCCCCTTGGAGGACTGAGGCTTATTCCCCAGGCAGTCACCTTTGCCCTACATCTGGGAACTCAGGGTTGTTGAACTCCCCAAGATGGCGCTGGCATCTAATCCCTTGCCTCAGACCCCTTGACACCAATTGGTTGTTTCCAAACCCTTGAACGGCTCCTGATTGGCTACTTTTACAAAATCAAATTTGAATATTCCCTCTGATTGGCTGAAACCCATATGGGGTGACTGTCTCTGATTGGTCTCCGGCTAGCCCCAGAAGAGTATATAAGGGTGGTACACCGAGCAGTCTGGGTCCATTCCATCGACCAGGACAGACAAGGAAACAATAAGGAGCTGTTGGAGCAGAGCACTCAGAGTCAGCGTCTTCACTGGTAAGAAAGAAGCAAGGAGCCACCGTGAGTATAAGCCTCTGAGCCTGCCTTTCTCAAGGCTTCTCAGAGCAGCTGTGGGCATAAGCCTCCTTTCTGGGCATCGCGGCTCTTGAGTGCTCAGCTCCCCCTCACCAGACCAGGGTCTTTGGTGGCTGGTTCCCACTCACAGCCGGAGTGAGTCCAGCGGCAGGGCAATGCTCCACAGTGTGGGAAGAATAGAAAGGAGGAAACAGGTGGAAGCAAGACTTTTCAATGTATACTTAAGTATCTTAAATTATTGTATTACATGAATATAATCTACTAAAATTCAAAAAAAATTTTTTTTAAATTCAGCAAGAGAATAAAGATAGAGAAGCTGTTGCTTGGCAGGGGCATAAGAAAGACCTTGAGAAATTTCTAGCTGAACATAGAGGAGAATACACTCTAAAACAACCAAATAACAGTACGAGCGTTAAAAAAAAAAAATCATGAATCCATTGGAACAAAAAAGAACAAGAAAGACAAAGAAAAGAGCAAAAGCAGTCAGTGCAATTTTAGAAGCTAGAAAAACAACTTAGCAAAACAGGAGGCAGAAACCACACCTTGAAGCAGGGTGGAAAACAGGAGGTGTCACTGAAAACTGGAGCAGTTAGACTCCCTGGTCCTGGAAGCAACTACTACACCCCACAGACAAGCAGAGATTTCCTTTCTGGAGAGGACTGCAGGCTGGCACAATGGAAGTCTGAGTCCAAAGCACTGAGTTAGGCTCTCCACTGCTTGCCTGCCCCGGGTGGAGGGCTCCCTCTCATTGTCACCTCTTGCACCTAACACACAGCAGCCACCCAATAAGGGCTTGTGGAATGACTGAATGAGGGAAAAGTAGCTAAAGGAACTGGAGGTGTTGCCTAGTATAGTGCTTCTGGGGTTACATAAGACGCCATGGAAGCCTGTACCCACATTTAGGGAAATGCTACAGTGCCCCATGTCTGGCACTCGCCCAAGGCATCTATTTTGACCCCATGCTACCAAGTAAAGGTTAATCTGGAGTGAAGAAAATGAAAGAACATAGTGGCTATCTTCACATGTTTCAAACTATTTTGAAAAGAGAAATTATCATTTATTTTCTATAGCCCGAAAGGAGAACCAACACCAACCAGTGGAAGTTCCAAAGAAAGAAAAAAAAAAAACATTTTTAAAGTATCTTTAATCTCTAAATGCAATGTTCCTCTCTTCTGGATCCCTCTCTATTCAGCGCCTTCAGCACTTGCGTTTGTTGCTGCCTTTTGCTTGTTTATTTAGAATATCATTCTTTGAACTACCCAGGTGTCAGTGAGGGAGGAATTTTTTTTTTTTTTAATTTTTTGCAGTACTTGGGGGTTGAACCCAGGGCCTTGCAGATACTTTTGCAAGTGCTCTACCATTGGGCTGCACCCCCCACCCCATTTTTATTTTGAGACAGGATCTCGCTAAGTTGCACAGGCTGCCTCTGGTCTTGAATGTGTGACCCTCCTGCCTCCACCTCCTGAGTCGCTGAGATTATAGGAATGAGCCACCAAGCCCAGCTCAAAGAAACTTTGACCCAGTAATAAGCACGATAGCTTTATCTACAGCAGGCAAAGGGGACAGAACTGAACTGGGAGTGACAAGACCTAGTGAGCTCAATTTCCTCCACTCAGCACCTCTGGGAGCCAAAGCAAACTCGACTTAACATATCAACCAGGCAGAGTGTTTGTGGTCCTTCCTTTATCACCCTCTCAGATTCACATAGGCAGATAATAAATTTATAAAGTACTACCCAAATGTTTCTCAATACCATGCATAACCTAAATCATAAGAATCATTTCAACTGGGCAGCTTCAAAATGAGGCAAAGATGGGGGTGAGAATGGCTGGGGCAGGTTTGCTGAGTTCTCTGTACCCTTCCAAGCCTTGCACATGCTCTGTGGATCAGAGAGAGCAGCTATCCTGGGCTCTTTGGGCTGGAAGAGCCACATAGCAACTCCTCATCTCACGGAAGAGCAACTTAAGAGCATTACAAGGCAAGAACACTTGGTGTCTGTTAATTCGGTTTGCCATTGGTTGGTATAAAAATACACAGGCAGAAGTGAACAGGTAGGCCAAAAAGGATTGCTGTTTGTGTGCCTCCACCCGCCTGCCTGGCCCAACTCACCTGTGTGGGACCTGTTAAGGGACAGGACATGAGGCCATTAGGGCATAAGGGGGTACAGCTGCCATGATCAGTGTGTCTGCTCCAGATCCCTCACACCCTCGGATACCAGGACTGATTCCCTGGCCTGCCTCACCGCATAGAGGGCGGGGTCCAGGTCCTTCATTCATAGGCCTCTAGAAGTCACTTGGTGCATCAGCCAGGCTGGAGGCACCCTTGAGGACTTGGCTACATGTAAGTCCCAAGCAGTTCAGGACCAACGGAGAAGCCCAGGGCAATGGGAAAGGTGAGATCACTACTACCCTCCAGGATTTGGGGGGATTTGGTAAAGACTTAAGAGGCAGGAGATGGGGAAAAACCACACATGAGCCAGGAATACACAGGAAAAATCTCGAAGGAAATTCACCAAAATGTCACCAGCTTTCTTTGGTGAATAGGACAGGGGAAAGCTTTTTGGGGTTTTGTTTGTCTGTCTTTTGAGATAGGGTCTATGTAGCCCAAGCTGGCCTCAAACTTGCAGTGGTCATCCTACCTCAGCCTCCTGAGTGCTGGGATTATAGTTGTGAGCCACCACATCCAGCTGGGAGGGCTTTTCATTTCTCTACTCTTTAAAAGTTTTTCTATAATAAACATATCTCACTTAAATATCCTTAAGACCAGAAAAGACTTAAAAATTAAGTCGGTTGGCAGCAACAGTGACATCACTAGCTTTTGCCGGGGCAGGAAGTCAGGCAGTTCACTGGAAGCTCTTTAGGATGTGGCCTCCCTGTCCCCACCCTGTGGGAGGAGTAGGCCCCTTTTCTTTCCAGCAGGCACCCATCACCCTCCCCACCCTGGAGACTAGAGATGCCCCAGAGGCTGCTACCAGGATCTCCTTCCCATGGGCAGGGAGATGAGGAGAGGGGGTAGGAAGCTGGGAGGCACAGCCTGGGACCAAACTCCGCAGGCAGGCAGCCTGGGCTCAGGCATGTCAAAACACATTCAGCAGGTTGCTGCTGGTTGTGCAGAGAGGAGAGGGCTACAGGAACAGGGAGGAAGGCTTCAGTGGGAAGCCAGGAACCAGTCACTGAAACTCCATAGGTGTGCTTCCCTTGTCTAGGGCTAGTATACGATATTAAACATTTTCTCTTTTAAAAGAAACCTTATCCTTCCAAAAAAGATATCAGGGTGTTTTGAAAGCAGAAAAGGTTAGAGAAGGGGGAAGGAAGCAGACAGATTTTATGCCAGTGACAAATGAGATCTGTATTTGTTGAAACCTCCCAAAGCAGAGTGAGATATCTGGCTGGAGGAGAGGACATGCTTATTATTAGATGAAAAAGGGAAATAGGAAAGCGAAGGCCCTGGTTAAGACAATGAATATTTGATAATGGGGAGCGGCTGTCCCTGGCAGAGGCTGGAAATGAAGTAGCTGATGGGGAGAGAGATGTGAAAACGCTTCCAAGAAATGAAAGACAAGATGTAAGCCCAGGGCCGCCCTGGTGTTTCATCTCCCAGGCCCCTGGGAGTGGGGAGAGCAGAAGATTGAGGTGTTCAACCTTTGGGAATCCAAAAGTTTGTTTCTTACAGATTTTTCAAAAATATAAAATCCACTCTTTTTACCATTCTGACAATACACATTTTGAACCTCCGTATCTTTGGATAACTAATTCTTTAGCCCAAGGGTTTGCACAAAGGGTCCCTAAGGTAAGGATATCAATGCATGTCCACGAACTGGCAGGAAGAGGTGGGGCTCTGGGTAGAACTCAGAGGGAGCTGGGCTGGGCTGTGGGGAGCTACTGAGGAGAGGGATCAGTGGCCCCTCTACCTATCATCAGCTCTATGGATCTCAGGCAAGTTGCTCCATCACTGCGCTTCAGTTATCTCAATCACAAAATGAGAATAAATGATGTCTTCCTGACAACACTGCTGAGTATTCAATGAGAATCCCCATTAAGTGTGGAGAATGGTGTCAGCCACAAAGTAGCACCCCCAATCGTGAGCCGTTATTACTCCAAACTTATGTAAAAGTAATCACACACATGAGCAGGGGCAGCCTGGGAACTTTAGAAGAGGACACTGAATCACTGTGAAGGCACTGGAGAGGTTGTGATGGACAGGAAGGATCAGTGAGGTATCAGGGAGGACACAGCGGCAGGCCTGGCCGGGTGGGGACTCCACCTGGGGGGGCAGCAGATTAGGGGGATTTGTGCTCTACTGTTCTAATCACATTATAAAACAGGGATCGCAAGTTGGCGTGAAGCAGGGTCTGTGGGGGTGGGAGGAACAGTAGGTGCTCTGCAAGTCTAAGGCATCGGAATGTTTCTGAGCAGCTTCACAGCACCTAATGCAGTATTATATTGGAAAGAAGCATTCAAGTGACAATTCTATTTTCAGAGAGACCTCTGATGGAACCTCTCTCAAACCTGATATCCTGGGTGAGAAATACCTCTATTCATCAGACAGACAGTGTGGGGAGGAAGGAGATTCGATTTGAAATGTGGGAAGATTTCAGGAAGCCCTTGAAGAGAGCTGACAGGCTTAGGTGATCCCTCCCCACCTCCTGGCCACACCGAAGAGAGGGAGGGAGACAGACTGTGGCCAGGTCGGATCATCCCAAGTCTAAGGCTCACCAAATCCTCATGACTCCTGTGACCCCAATCACACAGATCCGCACACTGACCTAGACTCCAGCCAGAACCAGTCACGCAGACAGCACAACATTTATTCCTTTCTACACCCTTCCAGAGCCCCAGCCCTCAAACTGAGGGGCCACCCTTGGGCCCAGGGTATGTCCTGTCTCTGGGTGCACCATTCAACATGAATGCCCGACTTACTTCTTCAGCCACTCCACGATGTCCTCGGCTGTGGACCCATAGTTGTCATACTGGAACAGAAACCGCCCTTTCCTGTGGAATGTGGAGGAAAAATGAGGCTCAGCCAGGGGCAATGATATCAGGCAAATGAGGCTCAGCCAGGGGCAAATGATGTCCAGGAGGGAGGCAAGCTCCAGAAGGAAAGCAGGGCACTCACTCGAAATAGGAGATGGTGGGGTAGCCACGCACGTGGTACTCTTCCTTGATGTTTTCAAATTCCGAGGGGTAGACGTTCATCCCAGCCAGCACCTGGGAGGAGAACAGACTCATCCACCCTCTGCCCTGTCCGTGCATGGCCTGGCCATGTGTCCCACAGAAAAACACACATGGGACAAAACATCACTGACTGATGTGCAAGGAGGGCTGCTGGGCAACAAGGCTGATGGAGCCATCAGGAGTAACACAGAGCTCTGGAAAAGTTGGACGACTCAGCCAAATCCTGCACTCCATGCAGCAGCTCCTTCATGCCTGCCTCAAAGAAAAACCAGCCCCATGCAAAAGCAAAAGTTCTGGGAGCTGAGGAAGAAACACAGCCTTGCTACCAAGTTCAAGCACGGCCTGGAGTGGGGCCACAGAAGTGCCTATTATGTCTTTTTCTCTGCCCATGTCAACCCTAAGTTATGAAATAGTGGCTTTCAAACACCACTGAGCCTCTGCACACGGTCCTCTGCCACCTTCCTGGACACCTCACGGCTGGTCCTCAGTCTGTCTACCTAGGTCTGACCCATGACGTTCTCAGACCTCCCAGCTTGCAGGTAGCCAAGGAGATGGTGCGGTAGTCATGGTATGACATGAGAAATGAGGTGTTCCAGGGGCCTGCCTACCTTTCATCCCTCCAGACCTTGCAATGCCTCCCCAACTCTTTCCTCCTGTTTGTGACCATCACCCTAAGCCTGGTTTAACCATCATCATAGAAATCTGACCAAGTCCAGGCTCCAGGGATCCAACCCTCCCGGGTCAGAAGGGAGAATTTTAGTAGCTATGTCACTGATACATGGCTATGTTCTAAGAACAACCCAGAATGCAGCATCCCCTGAGACTCCACCTTTCCTGCAGCTTCTTCTCTAAAGCTGGATTAGGTGCCAGGGCTATGAATCAGTTCTCATGAAAGAATGTCGCTAGAACAACCACACACAGGAAGGCAGTTCCACAGAGCAAAGTGGCATAGACGTGAGGGAAAAGAAGTTCCAGAAAGCCAACAGCAGGTACAGCAACAGAGAGAAGCAGCCCAGGAAGCTAATTTTGTTGTTGTTGTTGTTGTTGTTGTTGTTGTTGTTTTGTGGTACTGGGGGTTGAGCCCAGGGCCTTGCGTTTGCATGCTTTGTAAGTGCTATACCACTGAGCTGCACCCTCAGCCAATTTGTGTGTGTGTGTGTGTGTGTGTGTGTGTGTGTGTGTGTGTGTGTGTTTACTTTTGAGACAGGATCTCGCTAAATCACACAGACTGCCTCTGGTCTTAAACTTGTGATCCTCCTGCCTCTGCCTCCCAAGTTGCTGGGATTATGTGCGTGCACCACTGCGCCCAGCTCAGGAAGCTAAATTTTACCAATTTCAATACATAAGGACACACAGGAAGAGAAAATGGCAAACAGTGGTTTCAGTGGACTATGAATGCAGGCCTGTAATCCCAGCAACTCAGGAGGCAGAGGCAAGAGGATCCTGAGTTTGAGGCCAGAGGCAGCCCAGGTAACTTAGCAAGACCCTGACTCAAAAATTTTTAAAAAAATCATAATAAATAAAATAGATAAATGAAAATCAATGGACAATGAAATTAATCCAGAAGACTGCTTCCACCTATGACTCATGTGGCATTGAGGAAGTCACTCATCCTCAGTGAAGTGCCTTGTTTGGAAGATGGGGCCGATGGGATGATCACAGATATCTTAAGAGAATGGAATGAGATGACCCAGGTCAAAGGTTTTAGCACCAAACTGGTGCTCAGTAACTGTCAGGGAGCTTATTTCCTATTGAGTCTTCCTGGTGATGGCGGCCACTTTGCCTTGGGTGTCTCCATCCTGAGGCATCTAAACATGTCTTCCCAACTGCTTTAAATACCTAGCACTATGCCTGGGGTATACCAGGCATAGCATAAACGCTTGCTTAATCACTGGGGCTTTCTCTAGCCCATTTTGGGATGCTGCAAGGAATACAGGGAGAATAAACCTGAAACAGAACTTACCAGAAGCCCTGAAGCCCTCTAAAAGCCATTCTGCTCATTTCCCAGATTGATTCAGCCTGTTCCAGTAACATTTGTCTACTTTAAAGTTCTTTTTTTTCTGTCTAATTGATCTCCCTAGTGTCAGTGCACATTCACCACAAGATTAATAGTACATGTCCTCCTCTTTCATGATGTCACTTCCCTGCCCCTATCCTTCCAATTCTATTGAATACAGGCTAAAATCCAACTCCATACTCAGCCCATATGGTCCCTGTCTCATTTCTGAATCTTTTTTTCTTACAAACCTCTTAATTGTACACCTGCTAGGGTCTAGGTTTTGCATTCTTCTGGGAAGGAGACAGAAATCTGAGATTTCTGCACAGGAAGGAAGTGGGACCATCTGCCTTTTCAGATGCCCATGGAGTACAGCAGCAGCAGACCACAGTGGCTAGGAGAGTGGCCTCAGCCCAGGATGCCTGGGCTTCAATGCTGACCCCCTACTTAGCAGACAAATTTCCTTGGACATGACACAGTGCCCTCTCTGTACCTGTTTCCTCATCAGTAGCTACGACATGCTTATGGTAAAGATTAACTGAGAAAAGTCCCTTTAACACTCAAGATGAATGTGATTTTTGTTAACACAACTAAATCTAATTCTGCCTACATTTCCAGAACACATGCTGTCCTTGCCTGGCCCCCATTTTGTGCCTTCTGGTCCCCTTGTTGAGGACACCTGTTCCCTACCACTTGGCTACTGCTGGAGACTCATTCATCCTTTAAGGCAAATCAAATCTCATCTCCCTGGGCAGCTTTTCCAAACCACCATTGGCTGGTTGTTGTTAGGTGCCTTTGAGTCGGTGTCCAACTCATAGTGACTCTACATACAACAGATGAAACTGTATTGTTAGTGCCTTTCTGCTATTTGGAGTGGGTTGCCAGGTCCTTCTCCCAATCCTACAGCACCTGGTGTTCCCAGGAGGTCTCCCATCCAAGTAGTAACCAGGCCCTGCCCTGCTTAGCTTCTGAGATCTGGCAATATGAGATGCCACAGTGGTATAGCTGGGGTGACTCTTAATTCTCTGAGTTTCTGTAGTACTTTTGTGCCACTTTGGGGGGGCATTAACTAGTTAATGAGACATTCATTTTTTGAGCAACTATGTACACTTTTTGGAGTTAAAGTTTTTGAAGCCAAATGAGGCAAAACACCTGCTCCCACTTTCAGAGGATAGGGCTACAAGCCCTGCGTGAACATGTGTGTCCAGGGCCATGCAGTTGGTATGTTCAACACGTTCTTTCTCAAGCTCAGTCCTGGGCCAAGCACAATACTGGAAGCTGCTCAGTGGGGGTAGCATGGGAGCTACTATTCAAAGGTCAGATCCCACAGACATTCCAGGAGAGGAAATGGGGCAAGATAGAGCAAGATGTGGCCCAAGAAATGGAGAACATTTCTAACTGGACTCTGAGATACACAGAAAGGAGAAGAGAAGGCTGAGTTAGCCAGGGTCACTTTGGGAAAAACCTTTAACTACCTATGAAACTGGGACTCTATTCAGGAAGTGATGAGAGCTATTGAGATCTAAGTAAAACAGCAACCACAATCCAGCTCCATGTTTCTAAGTACAGTTGACCCTTGGTATCCCCCCAGGATATTAAAATCCTGGGATACTCAAATCTCATATAAAATGGAGTAATATTTGCATATAACTTATGCACATGGCCCTATATGCTTTAAATCATCTCTGCAGTACTTTAATACAGAATACAATGTAAATGCTATATAAAAAGTGGTAATGTATTGGTCAGAGAATAATGACAAGGAAAAAAGTCTGTACATGTTCAGTACAGAAGCAATTTTTTTCCCCAAATATTTTTGATCCATTGTTGGGTGAATCCATGGATGTAGGACCCAAGAATACGCAGGGCTGATTACATAAAAGGACAGGCTGTAGGGGAAAGTTGTGGGCCAGGGAGATGGGTCAGCAGTCTCTGACAACCGCTTCATTTGGCTAATCAGAGCCTGCCACGGGATAGTGGACAGAGGTAAGATGATGCATGTGAGAAGAGACGTTTGAGGAGCTGCTGGCACAGGACATGCTCAGGTGGAGGGGCCCGGGAGACTCGGCAAGGGTCCTGAAGGAAAGCTGGCCATCTGCCAGATAGAGAGATGCTGAGTTTTATTTTAGACATCCTGCATTTGGGACAAATGAGGAAAATCCAGACTTAGATGTCGAGCAAGCTATTAGACATGTGGCATTGGAGCTCAGGGGTAGAACAGGGCTCCCCAGAGCTACATTTTGCTGAAGCTGTGGACATAGATAAGATCATTAAGGAACAGACTGTAACAAGAAAAGAAAAGCACAGGGCCAGGCCCATGGTCCATGTACTGAGAGGAGAGATAGCAGAGCCTTAGGAGTACCCCCACCTAGTGAGTGGGAAGGACAGGGACAGGGCAGCTGGTTGGAGAGCTGGTTGTCTCCGTCTAACAAGTGCTCTGTAGGCCACACATTGTCTCCTCCCAGCAATCCAATGGGAGGGCCTGACTGGCATTATCATCTCCACTTCACAGATGGGGCAATGGAGGCTCCATGGATAAGGAGCTTGCCCAAGATCTCCTAGCTGGTTAGTGGGAGCCAGCCCCAGAGCCTGACAGTACAAATGCATCACCAGTATGGTTTCACTTCAGTGCTTCCATCCTCACTGGTCATGTAGCTAGGGAAATCAGAACACTACAAAAGGTGCCTTCCTAAGAAATTAAGGGGAAATGGAAGGAAACAAACCTCAGGCAAGAAAATGTGCAAGCAAGGAAACTTGAGTCCACACGATGCAGAAGCCTGCAGCACAGGTAACTAACACCTGGCTCCAGCTAGGCTACCTAGGTTGGAGGACAAGCCTGCTGCCTTTTCCATTACATTGTTGAGGGAACCAGAAGGGGCACCTTTTCCATCTCTACACTAGAGTCAAGGCAGGAGAAGCAGGTCCTTTGGACACAACTGCCCTTCAGGGCCAGCCTGTGAAATAGCCTGGAGTGAGCCCAGGGCCAAGGGGAAGGTCTCTGCCACACAAAACTCCTTCCCACTGTGTTTTCATCCTTGAGAATTAGTGCTCCGGATTCCTTAAATAGGCGGGGATATTACTGGATCCAGGATTAAGGCCTAAAACAAAACATACCCAGGAGTGATATAGCACACATGCGCTCAAAAGGCTATATGAAGAAACACATGATTTGAACACAGTTCTGTGCCCAGGCAGCTCACATATCATCAGTATCAAAAGGCGAACACAGGGATACATAACAAAACCAAGGACAGACAGACCTGGCCGCGCCTGGCAGAAACAACCTCTGTGGCAGCATGGGGAACTCCAGAGGAATGCTGAGTTGGGCCACTATGACCCTGGCTGGGATTGGTCGATAAATTGCACGTGGCTTTGATGGGGCCAGCTGGGATAACTTGTGATCTGATCTGGGACCTAGATATTCAGCAGCCCTACAGGGTGTGGCTGTTAAGCTGAGCAGCTTTCTCAGTGTACAAGGGCACAGGCAGGGAGAACACGGTGGGTAATTAAGTCTCTTCTCCAGGCTAAATAATCTTAAAATATGGTGTCAAATGAGGCCCTAAAAATGCATAGTGAAACTTCTCCACAGTGATATATGTGTGCCCCAAGGCTAAATGACTCCAGGCAACCTCCTAAAAATGCACTAGTGAGAAATAAGCAGGACCTCAGTGTTGCCCCAGAAGGAGATCAAAAGAGAAAGCTTTGGTTCTCTGCAAGCCAACCTTACAGTCCTGGATGGCCAGGTGCTGCCACTTAGACTTTGTAAGTTGAGTTTGAGTTAACCACCACTTAATTTGATCTATAAAGGGCACAATGCAGTTTCAAGACCTCAGATCTCCCTTAATGGGACCTGGGCCAGTCACATTGAGATGGATCTTCCAATAACCTTCCGTGAAGGGGTATGGATTTTTCTGTGCTCCTCAGGGAAGTGAGATGTTTCTATCTTGCCACCAAAACAACACAAAACATTTCTGCTACTCAGAGTATGTGCAAAAATGGACAAGCATATCCAAAAGAATTCAAAGCAGGACCTCAAAGAAATATTTTCACACCCATGTTCACAGTGGCATTATTCACAATAGTCAAAAGGTAGAAGCAACCCAAACGTCCATCAAAAGATGAAGAAAATATTGGTGTGTATAGATACAATGGAATATTATCGGTCTTAAAAAAGAAGGAAATCCTATCACATGCTACAATGGAGATGAACCTTGAGGACATTAAGCTAGGCAGAATAAGCCCATCACAAAAGCACAAATAGTATACGGTTCCACTCAGGAGGGATCTAAAATAGTCAAAAGCATGGAAATAGAAAGTAGAAACGTATGTATCAAGGCTAGGGGTGGCAAGTGAAGGGTAAATTTGCATTTAGTGAGTACAGAGTTTCCCCATTGCAGGATGGGAACGTTCTGAAGATCTCTTTCACGACAACGTGAATATACATAGTACTACTGAACTGTACACTTAAAAATGGCTAAGATGGTCAGTGTAATAGTATGTGTTCTTTTGCTACAATTTAAAAAATGGTCAGAGCTGTGTCACGGCAAATAATAACTCAGGAGGATAAGGCAGGAGGATTGTGAGTGGGAGGACAGAGGCTGCCTGTGTAACTTAGGAAGACCTTGACTCAAAATTAAAAATGAACTGTGGGTGCAGCTCAGCGGTATAGCATATGCCTAGCATGCGCAAGGCCCTGGGTTCAACAGCCCAGCTCCCTGCTGTCTGCTAATATCCTGGCCTCTCCACTTGTCTCTCTGCATCACCTTGGTTGCTTTGACTTCTTTGAAGGCCCATTTCCTTCATGGCTCCTTTTCCTCTTCTGGTCCCTGAGGATGGGCATCCCTAGGACACACCTATATCCTTGCCTCGCCCACTTCTTTCCCTCCCTCCTTCAAGGATCACCTCCATTTTCAGTTCTGCGGCTTCCCACCTGAGCTTGTCACGTTCTGCTCTGCTTTCTGCCTCTTTCCTGCCCTGCAGGCACATGGCTGGAGGAACCTGGGCAGGGCTGGTCTCTGTGAGCCTACTCTGGGCTTCACCACTCCTCGTGTCATGGACTCTGTTCTTTGCCACTGCAACTGCTTCACCCACTCTGGAGCCCAGCCCCAACAATTCTGGACTTCAACTGCTCTGCCCTTGACCCCTAGCCTCTGGGTGACACCACATGTGTGGTTTGCTGGTTCTCTGGCTATTTCATCAGTGGCCTCGACGGGTGCCAAACTCTCCTATCCCAGCAACTCTGTGGAGGTAAGTTTTCAACCTTTACAGAGAACGGGTCTCTAAGCTATAGCATGACTTCATTTAAGGAGCCACCTTGGCAGCAGGATTCATTATGCTGACCATTTCAAAACCTGCCCTCCCCCGGCACCCTTCTTCATCAAAACTAAGAGCCACCCAGCCCTGCTGGCCCAAGGGGCCTCACTTACGAAGTGGCCTCGCAGCTGGGTTGCAGCCTTCTGGAAATGCGGCATTATCCTCTTGCACATGCTGCACCCTGTCACAGGCAGGAGAAAAACCAAACCTGGTTATGGTGATGGCAGGCCCTGAGCTCCACTAGGCTGTCTTTCCCCCACAAACATTTATCCACCCTTGGCCACTCCAGACTGTCCCAGATCATGGGAACCCAAAAGGAACAGGAGGTAGAGGTCTCAGGCCCCACCAAGCATACAGTCTCTATGGCACAAAACAAAGCAGAGCCCGGCAGCCCCCTAGGAATGCCTAACTGAATAAGTAAATGTGCTGGAGAAGGGCAAAGGCTGGCATATTCCAGTGCTGCTGACCAGCTCAACAGGAACTGAGGGGGCCAGGACAGGGGGTGGGAAAGCAACCTCTGGCATGCACCACTAAAAGCTGACCTCATGCTGGGCACCATGGCACATTCTGTAATCCCAGTGACTCAGGAGGTTGAGGAGGATCATGAATTCGAGACCAGAGGCGAGTCTGTGCAACTTAGCAAGACCTGTCTAAATGAAACTTAGCAAGACCCTTGCTAAATGAAAAATAAATAAAAGGGCAGCTCAGTGGCAGAGTACTTAGACAAGGCCCTGGGTTCAAGTCCCCAGTACCATTAACAAACTAAATAAGTAAATCTGCCCTTCCCACCCAGTCAGGAGGTGTAAATGAACCAGAGTCAAATGCTACTAGGAAGGAAAATTTGTGACCATAAATACAATGACTTTGGGGATTTTCATGCCTCTTTTTTCTTCTATTAACAAGGATAATTAAGCAATGACTGGAGGCAGGCCATGCATGAAAGGCCCTGGCTCTGGCAGGTGCGAAGAGCATGGGGCCAAGACTTGGCACATGGGCACTCATCTTTGCTCAACGTGCTGATGGCCTTGGCCAAGTCACCTCCTCTCTCTGGGCTGCTTTTCTTCTGAAACATGAGGAGGGTGGGGTGGGGTTTGGATCAAACTATGCCAGGCCCTTCCAGCTCTGCAATCAGAGGGTCTGTGGTGGCTCTGGCTCAGTCCTCTCTGGAGTTGCTACTTATGTGGCCACACTCCTCTCCTGGGATGGTGAGGCACAACCCCTTCAGCCTTGGGGGCCTCAGGGCCAGGCCCCAAATATCCACTACTACTTCAGAGTGACCTTGATCTAAACCTGCCCCTTGATTAAAACCCAATCAGAGCAGTCCGCATTTCTGCACTGACCCCACTAGACACGAAAACCAGTTTCCTCAGCCACCAGGAATTCATGTCCCAGGCTGGCACCCCTTCAGAACTGCTCTGCTGCAAAGCAGGCTTTGAGATGCATTTGAAGGCCACAGAAACCAGAGCTAGCCGGAACTACATGTCAAGCTGGTCCTTATCTCAACTCAGCTGTGTGACCCTGGGTGAGTGATGTAGGCTGTCTGAGCCACAGCATCCCTGTGAAGTGGAGACAGCACTTGCCATGCAGGTGTAGGGCAGAGCCTAGACCTCAGCAGGGGACACTTAGTGTAGTGGAACAGACACTCCGTTCCACACGGGGCCTGTGAGCTGGCCTCCTGTCTGTGGTGGGAGAAGTGCTTCCACAGGAGAAAGGATGCCACTCCGCTCCCTGGAGGGAAATAAGGGTGCACATGCTGCTTCTCCCCTACTTTACCACCTCTTCGCTCAGTGTCTTGACTGTGACACTCACAAGGCCAGTCATCCATCAGGACCTTAGCTGGTCACCATCTGCCCATATGCATACTACAGCTATATTATCCCCCCTCTACCCCAAACAGGTGATAGTCCAGCTCTTCCCCGGGCAGAGGCCAGCAGTTCTGGGTGAAGGTCCTAGGGGAAGAGGTGATGAAAGTGTAATAGGAAGCTACAGACCAAGCCAGTTTCCAATTTAACTTTAGAAAAAATAGAGCTGGTATTGTGCTTCCTATCTGAGTTTATCTTTCAGCAGACTCAGCTGGGAGTCAGGGGCAGAGGTAAGACTAATTATCACTGTCAAAGCCCAAAAGTCAGAGCAGTCAGCCTTTTTATTTTCTCATTAATTCTGTGAACAAACATTTACAGAGTAAGCACCAGAGCCCGGGGACCTACATGCCTTGTCACAACTAAAGGCTCCCACTGCCTTTGGTTTCATTCACCCCACACGTGAGGAGAGACCCAAAAGACTTCCTGGTTAAGGAACTGCTGGGTATCCCAGGAGCAAGCTGAATTACGAGGCCATGGAGGCTGCACTGAACTAAATATAATAAAAGTATGAGCTTGTTTCATTTAAACACACACACACACACAACAAAAAGAGTCCGGGGTCCCCAGGACCTTGTTGTTGTTGTTAGGTGCCGTCAAGTCGGTGTCTGACTCATAGCGACCCTCATAGGGTTTTCAATGGCTGTTTCGGGATTGCCTTGGGAGTGGATTGCCAGGCCCTTCTCCCATTTTTGGGGTGCTGGGAATTGAACTCAGGACCTCAGAGACTGCAGCGCAGCGCTTTACCAACTGAGCCAAATCCCAGCCCTCCCCAGGACCTTGGAGGCCATCTAATCTGTCCCTCCATGGAAAGTTTAACTTAGCAATTCAGTTTTCTCCTCCCTCTCCTGTGTTACCTACAGGTTCCTAACTTCCCCAGGCTCAGCTGTCTGTTATATAAAGATAATCACTCTGCTCACGTTTCTGCGGCAATGAATAGGACAGGCACAGCGCCAGGCAGCCAGGGGAAGTGGGTGGGGTAGACACACAAACTGCTAGTGAGCCACTCTTTTAAGATGATTAATGTCATTATGAGAAAACCTGCACGGCTCTATCATGATCCTGCCTCATAACACCCACTGCCTTCTGACACACACCCCATCTCACAGTTTCATTTTCCCATGTGTGGAGTCCTGAGGAGCTCTGAGATAAGCCAAAGGAGGCCCTGCTCCTGCAGGGGCTATGGAGGTCACGCAATTCCTGAAGCAATTCACAGCTGGGGGTCAGAGAGACCCCTCCCAGAAGAAAGAGAAAAGGGTGAGACCATGAACATCAATAAAGAGAATGAGCCAGGGTAGAAGTGCAGACTGTTCTGGGCAGAGTGGGAGCACAGGAAGTGGGATGCCAGGGCTCCCTCCCACAGGCAGGGGCAGAGAGCAGCCTGGGGAGGAGGTTGGAGGTGTTGTCAGGCCCAAGTCAGACAGGACCACCAGAACCCCAGAGAGGCATCCTGCCAAGGGCATCATCATTATCCTCGGAGTTGGCAGGAGAAAGGCCTCTGATTAAGGAATGTTTCAGGAAGGGGGAAGTGGAAAGGGATTTCAAGAATAAACAGAAGCCTGGTGCCATAGCCTCTGACGCCCACTGGCGCCACACATACACCTGGGCACTCCCACCTCTTGTAACTGATAGTCCCAGATTTCTCCAGCCTTTAGGTAGACAGGGACCCGTCTGGCTTCCTGAAGGGCACATGCAGTCTCCAAGTCTCAGCTCAAAAGGCCTTCCTACCAGGCTCTAATCATGCTACGGGGGGGGGGGGGGGGGGGGGGGGGGGGGGGGGGGGGGGGGGGTGCATGAGATCACAGGGGTGGCCGACAGCGATTACTTGAGACTATGTCTCTATCACAATTACTTAATCTGTTGTTATTACTCAAAAGCAGACAATGTGTCAATGTGTGGATATGCTTATGTTCCAATAAAAGTTTATTTACAAACATGGTAGCCAGCCATCGGTCACAGTTTGCTGAAGCTGTACTAAGCAGTAAGCACAGCCAATAATTTTTCAACAAAACAGAATACGAAACAAAATATGTGTCATGTGTATACAACATCTGGTAGAATAGATGGCAAATAGTAAGGGAAATAGGGTTTTATGAAACTTTAATTTTAGCTTACTAGTCCACTTTCAAAAACAATCCCAAAACAATCAGCCATTAAACTGAGATGGCCCCAACTCGATGGCACCTAACAACAACAACATGCATAGTTTACATATACTTATAGTACTGGGTTACAATATAAAATCTATTTAGTTGTGAGCCAGGCACAGTGGCGCACATCTGTAATCCCAGCAACCCAGTAGGCGGAGACAGGAGGATTGCAAGTTCAAGGCCAGAGGCAGCTTGTGTAACTTAGTGGGACCCTTTCTCAATTAAAAAAATAAAAATTAAAAAGGGGCTGAGGGTGCAGCTCAATGACAGAGCACTTGCAAAGTAAGGACGAGGTCCTGGGTTTAGCTCCCCAGCAATATGTTAGTTCTGTAAAATCTTGTCAAAAAGTGTGAAAGCCACCACTCTGACCCAACACCTTCTCTTACAAGTGTGGAAACCAAGCCCCAGGAGGTGGAGGATTTGGCCAAGCTCACCCCGCTCACTGGCAGCACAGCTGGACTTGCAACCCAGGTTCAGTGGTCCTTCTGCCACTCCCCACAGCCTCTGGCCTTGATGGGGAAGAAGCCCTAGCCCTGGTGCCCACTTCTCTTTGATCCTGGCTCCCACCCTCCCAGGTGGCACCAGAGGATGTAGGAGCCAATGCTGGAGGGGCTGGTGCCCAAGAGATATGGGCAGCCCTGGATGGCAAGGAGTGGTGGGAGTGCCTGAGGAGCGGCAGGGCAGCAGCAGCAACCAAGGGCCCCCAGGCCAGAGGGCACATGGAGGCAGAGGGGTGGAAAGGGGGAGCAGCCAGATAGGACTGGGGGGTGTGGGTGGAGCTCATGGTGATAAGAGAAGAAGGCTGCTGAACACTCAAGAAAGTAGGCAAAGACCGCAGGATGGGGAGCTGGATGGAAAGCAAAGAGGACGTATAGAGCAGGCATGTCCACCCCATGGCCAACTGGCCACATGTGGCCCAGGACAGCTAGTAATGCGACCCCATGACATCTTTTAATGTCATGTGCTTTTAGTGTTTATTTTCTTTGTGACCCCTCTTATTATGCATTTGCACTAACTATATTATATAATTTATGTATGACCCAAGACAATTCCTCTTTACTCAATGTGGCCTAGGAAAGCCAAAAGGCTGGACACCACTGGTGGAGATGGAACAATGGATGAGAGACAGGGGCTGGTTCTTAGTCAGTCCTTTGCAAGCCCAGCTACCCACGATCCCACAGAGACTGAACAACCATGCTCTGGCTCAAAGAAGAACAGTCACTCACAGGGGGCATAAAACATCATAAGGAGTGGCTTCTCTTCCTTCTTCAGGAGCCGTCTGAAGTCCTGAGGCACAAAGAGAGACAATACCAGCAGGTCACACACAACGTGATAACAGACACAACCGCCTCACTTCCCTGCCTCAGTGCCCCCTGGTGTGAGAGGTGGGGGGTGGGGAAGCACTTCAGAATTCACACAGGACACAGTCAGAGCACATCCCCATATGGGAGAACCTCAAAGCTGGTCTATTCTACATCACCTGTGCATATTAAAGGAGGGAAACTGAGGCCCTGAAGGAACAAATGACTTTCCCAGGGCTACCTGGTGAGCTAAAATACCCAGAACCAGCTACTGGCTTTATTTTCAGCTCTACTTGAACAATTCAAAGACATTAAGGAATTGTTTTTGTCCCACGAGGCTACTGAAAAGGCAGCCCCTTCGAATGATTTTGGAAGTGCTTCGTCGTGGTGAGGGTAGCTGTTTTCATGTCTACCCAACTTGACCAGGTAGACCAGGTAGAGCTCTGCTGGAGGAGGTGACAAGGGGTTAGTCATCCCATGCCTGTTAATCGCCTCCCCAGCTCCAGCCTGACCACCACCATCCGGCTCCTAAGGTCCGCTGGGCCCACCAGGGCATAAGGATGAAGCCTGCACTGCCCTCTAGGAGGTTCCACACTAAACAGATCATTTGCATTTGTAAAACTCTTAGATCAGAGCCTGGCACGTTATTAGGCAATACACAATGATTTATTAAATACCAGTAAATATGATAAATGTGAAAAGACAAATGGTTACAACATTGCTGATATAAAGACTTAAGTGTGAGCAGGGCAGAGTTTTCTTCCAATAAGAGCCAATGATGGATGAGAAAAAGCAAACTCATCAAGGGCTGTAATGAAGCAACAAGACAGAGCATAGTTTGATTAAAACAAGCTCCTTTAGCCAGTTTTCACAGAAGAAAATTAGAAGTTTTTCTCTTTTGAATAATAAGGAAAATAAGGAAAAAAAATTTAAATGGAGCTTTCTGACAGCAGCAAGGCATTAGGTAAATAAGTGATGGCAGATCTTGCACAATGGAACATTACTGCAGCATTAAAAATGGTGGAGATGAATATTTAATGTCACAATAAGATGCATATTACATTCGGGGGGGCAAGTTACAAAACAGCACATAAAATGTAATGATGTTTTGTGAGTAAAGGTATTTATGTATGCATTATGTTAAAATGTTTTCTTTTATGCTTAAGCTATATTTTCTAAATTTTCAACAATGAATGTGTGTTACTTAAATAGTGTTCAGTTAGATAAAAAAGATTACAACTTTTTGTGGGTATCTAGAATATATTATAATGAATCCTGGAAAAGTTTACTCTTATTTACATTAACTAGAGGATTCAGGCCCCCATTTTAAAACAGAGTTGGTAACCAAAGTATCAACCTAAATCACAACCAGAGAGAGGTGCTTTAAAAAGTCATGATATTTATTCTGGAGTAAGCAAGGAAGCCTGGCAGTGCCAAGGCCATGGAAACCATGGGCATGATCAAAGAGAAACTCTTAAAGGCAAAAGGAAGGTTATATAAGTTATTTTGAAACAATCCTTGGCCACACGGATTAATACCAAGGGTGTTCAGGGTTAGTAATAATGGCGCTGTCAGGCATTTTTGCAGAAGCATTCTTTGTGCCAGATTGTGGTGGTAGCATTTGTGCATGGCTGGGGTTCTGGTGAATCTTTGTGAATAGTTCTTGTTATCAGGCTTACGCACATGAGATCGCCCCCTTCACAACCTCATGGCTTCATTTTATTTTTAATTTTTCTTATTGTTGTTAGGGCTTAATACAAGGGACTCCATTTTGATTCTGATAACTTTGACCCAGGTTTTTGACCCTAACCTGGGATGAAAGATAAAAACACTAAAAGTTGTCTCCTGAGATCTCTGGTGATAAAACCCAGGAAAAGATAAGGAGAGGAAAAGTTTAAGTAGGCCTGTAACAATTTGGTTTCATATCTTGAGTCATAACAAACATTAGATGCCAACATGCTTAATTACCTTCACAAAATATGGCATTCTAAGCCTACAAAAGGAATCAGTAATTCAAAATTAAATCTGGAACTTTTAGTTATTTTATGTAGGGATTCTTATAGCAGAAAAGCAGCTGTCTCTTGTATTTTTGCAGGAGAGAAAAGTGCACAAAGAATAACAACAACAGGATTACCAGCAGGGGTGAAGAAAATACTTTTGCTTAATATTCCCACAGTTAACAGAAGAACAATCTTAGGAAGTCCAGGATGTAACACTGAGGGTAGGGTGGTGCCAGGCAATTGCTTTCCAGAGAAGCTAAAAATGCACCCCAGGAGCAACAATCAGTTTGAGCTCTTTGTTTTTTTCACAGCTCAGTGCTGACACCCGCCCTTCTCTCCTTAACCCCAGCCCCCAAAGCACATGCTTTCTAAAAGGACTTTACTTTCTGGCTGATAATACTGGCACTTTCTATTTCAGGGAATGTGGACCTTGAGCTGCCCATAGAGATTACCCATGACTCTCCTCCAGAAAGTGAAAAGGCATCATTTCCTTTTGGGCTAACAAGCATTAAGAGCAGAGTCCATAATTTTAACTGGAAAGGGAGGAGGCAGAAGAAGATAAAAGTTACATTTCATTTCACCAAAATATGAATAAGCACTCTCTTTCCATTTACAAAAAAAGCACTGCTTGCCTCAAAGACCATGTGAAATATAAGAAAGAGAACCTCGCCCATTCAAACGTGAAGGCACAACTATACAAACGAGGCACAGCACAAACTAGGTCTGAGCGGATAAAGAGGTACATTCAGGTCAGATGGGGCAGGCTGTGGAAGGAAGAGCAGACTGATCACAGCTTTGGTTAAATACTCAAAGAACCAGTGAGACTCACCCTTCCACCCTCATCCCTGGCCAACTCTGAAAATTAAAGCTTTTAAGAGGGTCAATGATTTGTTTGAAGTTATACAATGACTCAAAAACTGCAAAGCCAATCCTACCAACGTCTGGATTACATAGTACAGGGAGGATACTTGCTTTCTATACTCTTGTAAGGAAAATCTAAACATGTTAAAACATTAAATAAGGTGCTGGAAATGGAGAATGTTCTCAGGTAGTCATCTCTGATCTTTTGTTGGTTACATCATGGAGGTGGGAAGGGGAATCGAATATTAGGGTCCTGGTCTAGTTCTCCTGGAGGAAAGTACAAGTGGTTCTGGAATCATTCCTTGGGAAGCCTGGGTACTAGGGAAGGTTCCGACATCCATCAGAACTGATGGAGCATCTGTAATCCCAGCACTTGGGAGGCCAAGGCAGGAGGATTTGAAGGTCAAGGTCAGCCTGGCCTATATAGGGAGGGGAAACAAAGAGAAGAATGAAAGAAAAAGAAAAGAGAAGAGAAGAGAAAAGGAATGGAAAGGAAAGGGAAGGAAGAAAGGGAGGGAGGGAGGAAGGAAGGGAGAAAAAGAAAAGAAAGAAAAAGAAGAAAGGAAAAAGGAAAGAGAGAGAAGGAAGGAAGGAAGACAGGAGGAAGGGGGAAAAAGAGGGAGGGAAGGAAGAAAGAAAAAGAAGGAAGGAAGGAGGGAAGGAAGGAAGGAGGGAAAAGGAATAAATTACCTTTTCACTGTCAATGTGGACAACATCTTTGGCTCCAGGATCTTCCTCCCACAGTGGTGGCCCTTTAGGATCCTTCAGAAAGGCCACTATGGACTGAGAAAAAAAAAAAGAAGAAGAAGAAAGAAGAGAAAATGCATTTTAGCCAGGAAAAGGGAGATGCAGGGGAACCAGGTACTTGCCTTACTGCCTTGCCTGGACACCCAGGTATACCAAGTGCCAGACATGCAATTGCATAGGGCACACACTTGGAGAGTGAATTACTTCTATTGTCTATGGACATTACCACTAAGGGCCCCAATATGCACCTCTACCACCTCTGCCAGGCTTTTTCAACCACAGGACACCTCACTGATCAGCTGATCCACACCCACAATGTGTTTTCATGGACAAAGAGGAAATTTAAGATAATAAGTAGGTTTACACAAACCAGAGACACATTAGTGCTTCTACTAAACCTTATCTTCCCCAAGAAGTCTTCCTGATTAACTGAATAAAGGTCACCAATCTTGTGCCAACTGGATATTTCTACATTCCTGCAGCCCCTAAAACTGTCAATCCCATAAGCAGATAATCACACCTAGTCATCACATGCTGGGTATTCATGACCTGCAGTTGTGGAGTGGGTTAGATCCTGATTATGCTTGGCTATGTGTGAATCCCTGGGGCTTCCTGGCCCCAGGGTTCCTTGTTGCTGCACCTCTCTCTCTAGACCTTCTAGACCAGGGGAATAAGGCAAGGGCTTGGTTGGCCTTCATTAGGTGGACCAGTGACTCCAATATCTTTGCCCTTGGGGAAGATACCGGGAGGCACGGGAGGAGCACTGTCCTGCTACTCCCCTCCCTGCCCCACCTTGGCACTTTCCTGGTGTGGACAGAAGGAGCATCTTCTTTTCCCTCAGTCTCTCTGGGAAATGACACTCAAAGTCAGGGAGAAGCAGGGAAAAAGTACCAGAAACCAGCCATCTTCTCACCATGGAAGTGAGTCGCTGGCCTCTGTGTCAACATACAGAGCCCTCCATGGCCCCAGTTAGGTAATTTTGATGAAGCAAGAAATTGTTACTTCTGCCAACTTTGATCAAGCTCCAGTGAGCGCCTGCTGAACTAATGTGTGCATGAGTGTGTGTTTCAGGAAAGAGGTCTGAAGGGAGAAGGGGAGAAGGGGAGACACCCTTTAAGTGAAGCTGTGCATTGTGTCCATGCATTGGTCACACAGAGAGGACCTCAGTGAGGCTTATCCAATCTGGGAGGAACTACTGTGGGAGAATGAGAGCTGGCCAAGCCTGCATAGGACCTCTGTCAGGTGGCGCCCTCCTATCTGTCCAAATGGAACTATGAAGTACCTCCTGGCAAGGGAAGAATACCCACAACAAATGGCAGATCCACCCTTTCTCATTCTCTTGTCAATGCTCTACCTGGACAACATAAGCCCAAATGGAATGGGCAGGGCCTTCCTGAAGCCCATCCTCACACACAGCTGCAGAGGTGCCTGCCCACCCGGCATGTGTAAGAGAGATGCTGGTGAGGGCCTGCTGCCTGCTGTTCTAGAAATACCTGGTGTAGGGGTTCTCAATCTAGGGGGGACAATGGACACCAGGAGTCTGGGAGACCCCAGACCTCTGGGAGACCCCAGACCTCATGGGGAAACAGCTACCTTGCTATGTGCACAGGCCCTGTTTCTGGGAAGAAGGTCCCTATTCAGCAGACTATCGGTAGGATCAGGCGCCCACAATAGGTTAGGAGCTGCTGCTGTAGGGGAAGAGGGGCTCCCATCTCCCCATCGAGTGCAAGCTGAGCTTCCCAGTTCATACAGCCTCCTCTCCCACCCTTGCCCAGCATCAAGAAACAAAGATGAAGTGGATGGAAAAAGGAAGGAAATGGCCTCTTTGGTATAACCATTGAACAGTCATGCTCGCAACCTTCTGCTGTTCAGGTGGGGATTATTCTCATTTGACTGAAGCTAAAGAATCCCATCCAGAGGTTCTCTCCGAGCTGCTCTAATTGAACAGGATGCTCAGTGGAAACATCTGCAGGGAGCAGTGCCTGGTAGCCCCTCCTCAGCCATCCTATGTGGGTGTTCAGAATCCCAAAGAAATGGCCCACAGCTGCAGGCATGTGAGGTTAGCAGAGGGCCACTTGCCCTAGACCCTTCAAGGCAACTCTGTTCTTTATCACTTATACAATAAGGATTCTGAGGGACACAGGCTGAGAAGCAGAAGGCTGCTGATGTAGGAAGTTCCCTCAGAGTTTCCAGGTATTTGCAAATGGGGAGATGTAATATGCCCTATCTATCAGGCCTCTGGGGCTGGGATTTGGCTCAGTTGGTAGAGCACTGCTCTGCAGTCTCTGAGGTCCCGAGTTCGATTCCCAGCACCACAAAATGGGAGAAGGATGTGGCAACCCACTCCCAAGGAGATCCCGAAACAATCTGCCATTGAAAACCCTATGAGGGTCAATATGAGTCGGATACTGACTCGATGGCACCTAACAACAACAACAACATCAGGTCTCTGATCTCCTTAGAGGTCATAGCGCGGTTCCTGTGACCAGGCTCCTGCTCAACCATGCAGGATGACAGGAATGACAGCCAAAATCCAAACCTAAAGACCATGTCGCCATCTTGCCAGGGCCTCCTCCCTTCACTTTTCTGTAGACAGGGACCCAGAAATGCCCTGAAAAGAAAGCTAATCAGTGACAGAGGTGGCTTTGACCTCAGCTGCTTGGACAGAAACATCAGATAGTCATGGTAAACATTACCTCCCCCTGCCCTGGAGAAATCCAGGGACTCTGCCCTGGTCCTTCTTGGCCCTATGGACTTTGGGGACCCTGGGATTATGGCTGCCCATTCTGCCATAAACCAAAGACTTTGACCTTGTACAATGCTCAGACCATGTCTCCAGCTTATTGATGCAGAAAGGGTGAGAAGAAGCAGGTACCCCCCACAGGAATGGGACAAAGGCCAGGACTCTGCCTCTCCCACCAGACTCTCAGTGGCACGCTGGGCCCCTGGGCTCCTTGCCACTTCCCTGACAGAGTTGTTCCATGACCCCAAGACAGAATGCTCAGAGGTCTTGGCTAAATACAGAACAAAAATCCAACCCCTCCTTTTATCAATGCATAAGCAATTCCCCCTCCCACCCAACTACACCTTGCTTCTTGGGGAGCACAGGTTCTCTCCAAGGATGTTAGCTGATGGCATAATACAGAATATGAAACAACTCTAGTTGGAAAAATTCTCCAAGTGTCTAAGTGGTTATTGAGATGGTGAATAAACAGACCAAGCTCCTGTATAGACTGAAAGCTGTAGCAATTAAAAAAAAAAAAAGAAAAAGAAAAGAGAAAGGAGGAGTTGTTGATGGATAAACAAGAGATGATCTGAGAGAGGGATAGACAGAGGGAGAGGAAAAAACAGACGGAGAGGGACAGACAGAGAGGAGGAAAGACAAAGAGAGAGAGACATTGACAGCTACACAGACAGATGGACAGGAAATAATGGAAGGAGACCCAAATAGAGAAAAAGAGAGAGAGAGACGATGAGACAGGCATGCAGAGATCAATTTGCATCTGAGAAGTAAGAGAATTAGAGAAACTGAGTTCAGGTCACATTGGGTCCAGAAGAATTATATGGTCCCAGCCAAGGTAGGGGAAGGGCACTTGGACCAGAAGTTGAAGAATGGTTTGAAGAAGAGGTTGCCGATGTGTGAGAAGAGATGAAGGGCACAGATGGGCTGAGGGCTGGAAGGCTGCTCTGTGAAAACCCAACGGCATCTGTAGATTCCAGGGCTAACTTGTCTTCACTGAGATGCTTCCATCTACTTCTCCACTGGATTGGTAGCAGTGACATTCACACCTCCTCTGGAATAAGCCACATTAGCCCAAAGCTGCCACCTTGCCCGCGTCCTACACCCCATGCTAATATGGCACGGTGTTTTCCCTTTATCCCATGAGTGGCCACCGTGGACACCACCACAGAGATGAGGGGATGGCTATGAAGCCACAGCCAAAGGGGAAACCCAGCCTGTGGAAGGGAAGGACGTGCTATCACCAGCCTCACTGGTTAGTTCCTAGACATTCACCAACTTATCAACAAGGCTGGGCTGCCCATTGTGTTAAGAGCTACAAACTTTTCCAGATAGTCTGCTGACATTGGCTCTACAGATAAGGACCCTCAGGGCACCTGGAAGAACCACTGTGCAATCTGCCTTTCTTTTTCTCATCAGAACCCCCCAGACTTTGGACGGCCATTCAAACTCCACCTCCTCTGAGAACAAGGGATTTAAATTTACCTTAAATGTCATAGCTCGGTCATAGATAGTATGAAATGCACCATCCCTGTCAAACGAGGAGAAAAAAAGCATTAACTTTAAGACTGGTTGTGAAGATACATACCTTTGATTTCCTGAAGCACCTTAATAAAGCTCAGCTATTGAATACAATTCAGGATTTTTTTAAAAAAGAAATAATCATAAAAATAGAAAAGAATCATTTTGCAATAAAATTAATCTAACTAAATATTGCTGTTTACTGAGAATACCAATGAAAGCGTTCAGACGCTACTTGGAAATTGGAAATGCCTGTGTGTACTTACTGGTAATGGAATAATTCGACCTTTTTGTCCTTTGGGCTGAGGTCAACTTTCATCTTCTTGCACAATTTTCTACTCTCTGCATCACTGGAAAGACACATATGTTGGGAACCATTTATTAATCTGAAGTCCTCACAGAGGTGTTGACAGCAAAATCTGCTGGCAGCCTAAGAAATAAGCCAGGTGACCTGAAGTTCTCAGTAGTAGATGACCTTATGGCGGTGAATCCTTAGAGAACCAGGGGAAGGGTAACCAGTAGGATATGGGCTAGTTAAGAGACAGGGACAAGCTGAGAGAATGGGATGTGTCACTACTAGCAAGTGGCCACAAAGATGGCTCCAGATAGAGAAGTTCCCAGAAGCTGAGGGGCTGGACAGCCATTTAAGAAAAATAAGCCCCAAGCTAGGCACAGTGGCATGTCATGACTATAGTCCCAGCTACTCAAGAACTATTCAGGAGGACCATTTGATCCAGGAGCTTGAGGCTAGCCTAGGCAACACAGTGAGGGAGGAAGAGAAGGAAAGAGAGGGGAATGGAGGAAGGAAGGGAGAGAAACCCCAATCCCAGCAGCTCATCAGACTCACCTGGGGAAGTTTAAAACACACTGATTCCCTGGTGCTCCTGCACCATTACTTCAGAATCCATGTGGGGTGGGGCCTGAGCAAGATTTTATTTTTAAAGCTCTTAACGTGTGCCATCTGCTACAGCCCATCTGACTGTTCTGCCATGTTGAAGGAGTGCTGAAATCGATTGCATATTGACAAAAGCCAGAGGGGGAAGGGAATGCTCCCTCCCTGGATGTCTGAGATAGTGCACTCGCAATTCTTCTGACAAGAAATGTCTGTCAGGTGCCACTCACCATTCACAAAGCACTATACAGGACCTCAACTAATCTTGGTGTCCTTCCTGTTGGACCCATGGATCTCCAAGTGTGGTCCCTGGACCAGCATCACCCAGGGAGCTGTGAGCCTGAGCCCGGATCTGCTAAGTCCAAACCTCTCAGGTACCTGAGCCACTATGTTTTACCAAGCCCTCCAGGTGACAATTCTGATGTGCATGTGAGCGTGGGAGCCACGGGGTGAGACCTCTGCCCTGCCCTGCCTCTTCCTCCTCTCCCCCATCACCATTCTCTTTGCACTCTGCCAAGTTCCCCAGTAGCCAGCCAATGGCAGCCCATCACCCCACATATGTGTAGCCTGGCTTGTTGCTGCAGGGCCAGGTCTCCAGATCTGAATGGACTAAGAACATTTCAGCCATTGGGCACCCACTGGACACCAATGACCAGTGAGTGGCAGTCTCCAGGGGAACTCCATTGTGCCAGGTATGACAGCCACCTGTGGGAAGTCCCTTCCTCTCCCACCTGGTTTACACATCTCATCTCCATCTACAGCCACCAGCTTCACAACAGCTGTGTGTGAGCCCCAGAACAGATGGACTCATTAGAGCACTCAGCTCAATTCTAAAAGCAACAACAGTGGACAAGCAAAACTGCAGGCATCACTGTAAGTGCAAATATGCAATTTACAAGTCAAGAAGCATGTCTTGGCCAGGAGCAGTGGTGTATTCCTGTAATACCAGTGACTCAGGAGGCTGAGGCAGGAGGCTCATGAGTTTGAGGCCAGAAGCAGCCTGTGCAGAATAGTAAGACCTTGCCTCAAAAAAAAAAAAAAAAAAAAAAAAAAAAAAAAAAAAAAAAAAAAAAAAAAAAAAAAAAAAAAAAAAAAAAAAAAAAAAAATTAAAAGGGAGCGATCTAGCCAGGTGTGGTGGCACACGCCTGTAATCCCAGCGGTTTGGGAGGCAGAGGCAGGAGGACTGCAAGTTCAAGACCAGAGGCAGTCTACGTAACTTAGTGAGACCCTGACTCAAAAAGTAAAAGAATGGGCTGGGGGTGCAGCTCAGTGGCCCAGCACTTGCAGAGCATGCAGGCGTGTGGCCCTGGGTTCAACCCCCAGTACCGCAATAAAAAAAATAATAATAAAGGTGCGATCTGGGATGCTTGTCAGTGGTAGGGCACTTGCCTAGCATGTGTGAGCCCCTAGACTTAACCCCCAAGTCCTGCAAAAATAAAGAAAGAAAGAATGGTGTTTAGTTGTGTCATCCTGTCACTGCCCCCACTTCACCCAGGCCCACCGGCTTCTCTCTTCACTACAACTGTCTGGCCATCTCTGCAGCTACTACAGCTCAGCCTCAGGCCTACAAAGACTAGGGGCTCAAGAAATGGATGATGAATGTGGAAAGGACAGGCTGCTGACACAGCAGTGCTTCTCGCCTTGGGTGGTAAAGGCATGTGAAGACAGGGCAAGCTCAGAGAGAAGGGTAAGCTAGGGATGCAAGCAGAGGGCAGCGATGGCCTCTGGCCACTGAAAAGTTTCTTGTCCTAAAGCCCCCTGGGGATGCCACACACGCCTCTTCCAATTCAGCTATTTTGGCTTAGGTTTGCCCCATCCCCAGGGGCTCTGTGGTTGAGTCAATACTGCAAGCACAGGTCTGTTAGAGAACAACTGCCACGGAGGTGCCCTTTCCCTGCCTGAATTAACTCCTGGGCTCGAGAAGGCTCCGCTCGGGATGTTCACAACCTTTCCCTGGCTCTTTCCTCACCAGGCGCTACTCTGCTATGCTCAGCTGTTTCCGTGATCACCTACCATCACCCAACCACAATAAGCAGTGGCTGGGGTGTGGAGCAAGCCTTAGCTGCTATGTGCTGGGCTCCCCCAGCCCAGCAGCCAATGGGGGCCTGAGGCACAAAGAGGAAAGACAGGACCTAGGTCATTCCAGCCCCAACTTCCCCCGTCCAATTCTGCCAGAACCCAGGCCCTGGAAAAGCCCCAGAACTGCAGCCTCAGGCCCCCAGGACATTCTCAGGAACAAAGCTCCAAACCAACCAACAGTGAATTGCCCATCTCTGCCCCAGGATTCCTTGCAGCAGCCTATCTAACTCCCTCCCTTAGGTTATGTGACACTCCCTGAGTATTCTCTCCTCTCTCCTGCTCCTTTACACACACTCTTTCTGTCAGAGGGATGGGACAGGAGGTGGCTTCCTGTCCAGCACTCCCAGACTCCCTTCCCCCGCTGTCTCTCACTATGGCTTTATCAATGTCTAACCACTTGCCACTGACTGTCCCCTGTCAGAAACGCTTGCTCCCAGAGGGCAAGGGCTGACTTTTGTTCACAACTGCTTGCCCAGGGTCATAAAAGCCTCTGGCACATAGTAGGTACTCAGGAGATAACCTGATTAGATAGTGAATGGAGCAGATGATGCTGTCCCAGAGCTGCAGGCACAGGGCCTTGCACTCTGGCTTCCAGGGGTCTGTCCACTGGGCTCCAGGAATCCTGCCAGATGGCAATTCCTGACGGCTCAGCTCCAGCCCCCAACCCCCAATTCTGTCACTTAGAATGTCTAAGTGTACACGTGAACATGTACTAATTGTGCAGCACAGACAATAAAAGTCATATGAGTTCAGGAAGGGGAGAAAATTACCCAAGCTCAGGGACTTAAAAGGATCTAGGTTGATAGATTAAGTACAATTAATTGATCCACTGCCTCCCTCCCTCCCCCAGCTTGTGGCTGAGGCTCTAGGGGAAAAAGGAGACAAAGGCAGTGAGCAAGGAAATGAGTTACTTTGCCAGAAGTCCCAGAGTGCGGAGACCCTCTGGGAACCAGCCATCAGTCTGCTGGGAGGCATCAAGGCCACGGATCTGCTACACTCTACCCCTCTCCTTCCCACGGGGCTCTCCTCTAAGAAGAACGTGCAGGGAAGGGCCACAGAAGCCTGTACATACTCCCCCCACACCCCAAGAGACACAGGATTTTCATGAGATGTTGCTGCGGGCAGCTGGCTGCGAGTCTGGAGTGGCTGCTGCAGGTACAAGGTGCTGTGTTGATTACATTTTCCTGTACAGTCATAATCATCCAAGGGACTGGTGCCTTACACTCCAGAGAGTCAGGATAGCAGGTGGGGGAGAGCAAAAAGAAAGAGAACAAGGTGCCAGAAGCTAAGAGGAGGAGGGATTAGGTCTTTCCTAAGTTGCATGTGAGCTGGGGTTTAGCTCAGCTGGTAGAACACCACTCCACACTTTCTGAGGACCTGGGTTTGATCCTCAGCACTGCAAAAATGGGAGAAGGATGTGGCAATCCACTCTCAAAAACAATCCCAAAAAGATTAGCCATTGAAAACCTTACAAGGGTCGCAATGAGTTGGACCCAACTCTGTTGTTGTTGTTGTTAGGTGCCATCAAGTCATGTCCAACTCAGCGACCCTCATAGGGTTTTCGATGGCTGATTATTTCGGGATTGCCTTGGGAGTGGATTGCCAGGTCCTTCTCCCATTTTTGTGGGGCTGGGAATCAAACTTGGGACCTCAGAGACTACAGAGCAGTGCTCTACCAACTGAGCTAAATCCCAGCCCCTGGACCCAACTCTATGGTACCTAAAAACAAGAAGAAGAAATCGCATCCTAACTGTGGAACCCTCTGAAGAGAAGGCTGGACAGCCAGCTGGCATGATGGCTTCTAGATATGGTTCTGCCACCAACCAGCTGTGACTTTTAATGGGGTCTTTTTGGGGGGGGTTGGGGAGTTGTTGCTTTTTTTTTTTTTTTTTTTTTCCTGTGGTGTGGAGATGAAACCCAGGGCCTTGTGCATGCCAGGCAAGTGCTCTATCACAAAGCTATACCCTCCAGTCTGGCCAATAGCTTCTTGAGCTACAAAATGCAAGAGTTGTCTACACCACTGACTGGAGTTTCTAATCCCTCTATATGGTCAAGTAACACTGAAGAATCAAGACAAGATGCCTTATAAACTAACGCATGAGCTAGGAATCAGAACCCAGGGCAGAAGATAGATAGAGACACAACTGGGACGTGTGTTATTTTTCCCCCAGCCTGCCAAGCAGATCCTCACTCAGCCACAGTCAGGTTCTTATGTTTACAGCAAACCACATTCCATCTCCTCCTTGTGGGGTAGAAGGGAGGCTATACTGAACACCAGTGGGCAAGGCCTCTACTTGAACTAGTCATGAACTCTGTGCTTTTGTCCTCTCTGGGCTCTGTTTCCCACTAGGCAAAGTAAATCTCTTCCTCTCCTCTGTGGGACCTGCCATGGTGAGATTCTGAGTGGATGGACCAGTGATCCCTAGAGACACAGGTGATGACAGGAGGGCAGTGCCCATCTTCAGAGACATGAAGAAAATGAGTCTGCTGGCAGACCAGAGTATTTAGGGATGAGAGCAACTTAGAAGATTCTACTCCACATTACACAGAAGATTAAACTGTAGCCCAGAGAGAGGTAGTGATGTCAAAGGTTCTACAGCTATTTGCTATCAATCTAGATTCAAAGCAAGGTCCTGTGGCCTGCAGTCCTACATACCTTTTTTTTTTTTTTTTTTTAAGTTTCATTGCATAGTGCAGACTGGCCTTGAATTTGCAATCATCTTGCCTCAGCCTGCCGAATGCCACCAAACCCTGCTCACTCCATACTTCTTAAAGGGCAGAGCAAAACACACTGTGGGCTGGGGCTGACTCCCACACCCACTCCCTTCCTCAGGGATGTGCTCCCCATATCTGTGAATAAATGTACCATTTCTCCTCAGCCAGCATCTTCCTGAACAATCTTTCCCAGATGAAAAATGACAATAATAGAATAATATTACATCTAAATTGTGTTTTCTGTTCGAGAACTTTCATTTACCTGTTCCTTACCACAGACCTGGAAAAAAGGCAGAACATATAGCTTTTCCCAATTTTGCAGTCAAGGAAGCAGACTCAAGGAAACCGACTTGCTCAAAGTCACAGGCTAGTAATGAGAGGCTCAGCCTCCTCTTAAGTCCACATACCTGCAAAGATGTCACAGCACAGCAATGTCTTCTCTAGCCCAGAGGCTCCCTGTTCCCTTTGTTGTTGTTGTTAGGTGCTGTCAAGTCAGTATCCGATTCAAAGCGACCCTCATAGGGTTTTCAATGGCTGACTGTTTTGAGATTGCCTTGGGAGTGGGTTGCCATGTCCTTCTCCCATTTTGTGGTGCTGGGAATTGAACTCGGGACCTCAGAGACTGCAGTGCAGCGCTCTACCAACTGAGCTAAATCCCAGCCCCCTGTTCCCTTTACCTGCCCTTTAAAGGGGAAAAGCGGAGTGGTCTATTCATTCCTGACCTTTCCGGCCACCCCCACCTCAAACCCTGGAGCCCTTTTCTTGCTGGCTGCCAACCCCACACTGGCAGGGTAAGGAAGCAGAGCTGGAGAGGCTAAGACGGGAACCTCGGCTGTGCCCCCTGGAGCAGGCACGTGCCGGCTGGCCATCTGCAGTTTAACAGCAGTGAGGCTAAAGAGAGCAGCGCTGGCTCTGCGCCACCTCCTCCCTCTGCAGACAGCAGCAGAAAGCATTTCTAACAACACTTCTGCCCCACCCGGAAGCGTCTCACCCCCACACTCAGACCCAGGTGAACACGTGGGAAAACAGAAGAGCTGCCGTTGCAGCCCCAAGGAGTTCATATGGCGGGTTCCCCTGAGGAATTATGGGCAAACTGAAAGTCCAGGAGCAGGAATGGGTAAGTAGGAAGGTAGAAGCTGGCCAGCTCGTGTGTTTGGGATTGGCTTGTCTAACGATGTTTGCTGAGACCCACCACCCAGGGTGGCCTGCAGGGGACAGAGTCCGCACACTGTCCTTGGGCTGCTCTGGCAAGATTCAGTTGCACTTTGCCTGTAATTCAAAACTCAGACACAGATATTCTGGCTTCGAAATAATCCATGTTGGCTCCATAATCCAGCTACTTATCTAAACTACTTTAAAGCTGCTTAACTGTTCAGTTTATGCTTCTTCTTACAGGAATAAATTCAATAAACAGAGAGGCAGCTATGTGGAACAGTCTAGCCTTTTGTATAAGGTGTCTGTTTTAAGTTCTAATGAGCCCCTCCTCCTTTAACACATCAAATTCACAGGGTTTTCCCATTGGCACCTTTACTGCCTTACCATATCAGGACTCCAAACTTTAGTCCTAAACCCACATCTTCCTTGTCTGCCTTCACACACTGACCTCCGCCCCATCTAGCTTAGGCACCCTGCTCTGGACATTCTGAGCCCATCCCGATGGAGCAGGACTGCAACCCACCCAAGCAGTACCCAGAGCCACACTGCAAGGAGTTCCTGCATGGGAATCCAGAGCACTGGGAGCACACAGCACTCCAAGGTCTCTGCTCCCCCTTGAACTTCACTTCCTCTGTGAAGCTTTTCTCCTTCTCAGCACTTCAGGCTGCACTCACTGACTGCCCTGCAGTAGAGGAGACTGTCTATGGCACTCCCCACCCAGCAGCATGAGCACTTGCTCGTATGCCTGGCTCCTCCTCTACCCCCAGGCTCTTGAGGGCACTCTGATTCAACTGTGTATCCTCAAAGCACATGTTAAGTGCTCCATAATGGCTGACGGATGGACTTAGGCAGGAATAGCAACTAAATCAAAGCTCCTGTGCCCATTCCTGCCACTGTAAGCCTCTTAAGAATGCCCTGCAATAAGGCTCCACCCTCTTGGCAGGATTGTTGTCACCTTCAGACATGGAAATTCCAAAGTGTCTTGTCCCCTCTAATAAGCTTTGTCATTGTGCCAGTCACGCAGAGTGCTGCAGGTAAGATGTGGGAGACAGAGAGACACCTGGAAGGCAGGAACACTTTCAGCCCAACTACGAACTAGAATTTACCCATGGCTAAGATCTCCCCAGCTGCCTAGCAAGCAGGCTTTTCTGTTCAGCCAGGGTCGGCATGAAGTTGGTGGTGTGAGGCAACATGTGTGCACACACACGCACATATACCCCACCTGGCTAAGACTTATTCTCCTGGCCCCATGCAGTGCTTTGTCAAAATATGAAACTCCTTCAATTCTTTCTCATCGTGGGCAGAACAAGCCTGAGGGCATGGGCTTATAAATCAGTGTGTCACAAAACTTCAGCTACAAAATAGTCATTTAGAACTGAGATGGAATGGGAAGGGGTTACACTGGAGCAGGGTCCACAAACGCTCACTTAACTGCAAGGTAGTGGCAGGGCTTGAGCAAGAGCAGTCACATTAAAGGTTTATATGACCCTCATAGGCCTAAGCCAGCTCAGGAGCCGAGTTCCCATCAGGTTGCCAGCCGACTCCACCACCTTTGTGCTGTAGGCAACAGAGAGGTTGAGTGGGAAGGCCTGGGTTGGAGATAAAGTCCGTGGTTCACAAGCCAACCCATAGGATGACCCTGAAAACCACTTTGTGTTTCTGGGCACCAAGGCCCCCTTCTAGAAAACAAGGAGGATCCCCTCTGCTGCCCGCTTCCCTTGGAAAGACAAAGCAACAAATGAGAACAAAACACAGGAGGAAGTGAAAGCTCTATGGAAAATAAGAAGAAAAGGGGAAGAGGCTAGAAAGACATCAAGAGAGAGCCAGGCAGAGGTGACCCCAGGATCACCCAGGAGATCTCTCCATCACATTCTCTCTCCCAAAGAATTAACCAAAGGACAGTCCTGCCCCATTGAGTATCCAAACACCTCCGCCCCCCAGCCACAGCACCCTGGGTCCCTGAACATACCCACAGTCTACCCAGCAGATGGTGCCTTGTCCTTTCACTGCCTGGGCCACCGTGGACAATAACCTGAGATGAGTTTCAGCTGCTGCCTCTGTAAAAGACAAAAAATTTAAACATTTGTGCCCAAGGGCTCTGGTCCATGGCAGGGTGAAGTGAACACAAGGAAGAAGAGTCTCTCTTTGGTTGGGGTGTCAGTTTCTATGGGTCTGGGCAAAGGATCTAGGTCCTATGGTGGAACAGCAAGGTCTTGAGGACAAGCCCCTATACCCAGGCGTTCAACTTACCAGCCTGCAATGGTCTGCTGCAGGGTGCTGTGCCCAGTGTTTGACACCTACACCCTGCGAGCTCCAGGTCACCTTTCCCCACGTGACCCTGGTGAACTCACTGGAAAGGCTTGCCAGGCAGATGCTGGCAGGGAGATCGATGTGCTGCGTTCTCCCGCCCAAACCCACACAGTGCCTCCCAAAGCCAAGCAGAAATGATATCCGAATCATGTACCTCCATGGATCCCCTCTCCAGGGTAGATTATGATAGCTGTGTGGGAACACAAAGCACGCTGAGCCTTTCACAGACAGGAACAAAAAGCATCATTCAAGAAACATGCTCAGAGTGGTTCAGAGGAGGCACTCCCAGGATACCTCAGCCCGGGCAACAAGAGCGGGTGAGCCACTGAGGTGGGGAAAGCCATTGTTCCACCATGCAGAGGGGTTCTGGGCAGCAAGGGAGGGGGAAATAAAAGAGAGCAATATAAAGTGTCCCTGCCCCAGCCCTGCCTTTCAACCACAGAGAGGGGAGGGAAGGTGGGAGGGAAGAAAATCCCAATTCTGTGATGCTCAGAAAACCCACAGCAGGTCACAAGTCTAATGCGGCAGGCATGGGCAAGGGCAGGAGGTAAAGCAACCAGGCCCCGTCCTCAGCACACCAAAGCAAAGGAATCTGGTAAGTGGGCAGCACAGCAGGCTCTGCTTTCAACTAACAGTGGCAAGGAGAGAGGTCAGGTCCTGCCCCACCGCAGGCCCCCCCGACTCCACCTTCCCACTCTCTAACTTACAAGATTTCCTGACTCAGCCCCAGCCTGGTTCCAAAGCCTTGTCACTGCAGAATGAACATGTTTCTTCCTGTCCTCCATCAGAGGACACAAGAGGCAGAGGTGGCATGAAGACCAGCTCTGCCACCCAGAGCTGGCGGACCTCGAGGGATCATTCCCTCTTGGCCTCGATGCCCTCCTCTGAAACCTGTGTGCTGTCTCACAGCCTGGCCTGTGGCAAAGGAGCAAATAAGTGAGACCATCTCATCAAAGTGCTTCATGTCACAGGATCTACCCCAGAGAGGAAGTGAGCATGTTCCTTCACTGACAGGAGGATCCAAAGGTTTAGCGCTTCAAAGAGAAGGCCCCAAGAGAAGCACTGCTTCCTCCTGCCTCAGTTTCCCCCTATTCCTGACAGCAAAGAAATGCTAGTCACATGCTGGGCTCCCAAGAGGAAGCTCATGTAGTGTGTGTGCTGGACCCTTGGCAGGGGAAGGGGCAGCAAATGGCAACAACCACATGCCAGGGATGCTCAGAGGGCACAGGCTCCAGGAGGGACACACGTCCAGATCACCCATCAGCCCCGAGTGCGAGTGAGTGTCAAGAGGGAGCTGCCAGGGGGAGCTGTGCCCAGAACTGGCCCAGCTACTGGCTGTGCCTTCTCTGGGGTACAGAAAACTTGGCATCCTCAGGAACAACAAAAACACTTAGCTCTACTGGAATGGCAGCAACAGAGTCCGCTACTTACCCTTCCCCAAAGTTGTTGCCAAGAGCAACCTCCCTCTGCCCACTGCCCTCACCAGCCTCAATGTCAGAAGAGAGGCAGGCCACTGCCCTTGCCCCAGTGAAGCTGAGCATAGGACCCACTCCAAAGACAGTCTTACATCTGACCCCAGAGCAGGACAGAGAGGGCTGGGCAGGCTGCCGGCCTTGGTGAGTACCCTCAAGCCTGGGGCCAATTCAGCTGGCAAGAGACTGGCCCAGGCAGTTAATCAGCAGCTCCAGGGAAGCATGCCCTGGCAGGGTTTGGTTTGCCTGGTCGGGAACCAGGGTGTCTGTACCGGTGCTCACCTGTGTCTCTCTCCTCCACACATCCTCTCCCTCCTGAGGCAGGGAGGGGCTCCAGACCACTTTTCACAAAGAATGCTCATCATAAGGAACTGAAATGATCCTCAGGATGCTAAAGTGGCTGAACTAACACCCCTGTGTAACTCTGCCCACATATTCCAAGAAGAGATGACAATCCCCACATCCCTTGGACACTCGGAGTGGCTTCAGTCCTAAGCCCTCCCACTCGCCTCTGCCCCCACTTTGCCCATCCCTGATGGGTGACCCAGAGTCAAGAGGGGACACTCACCAGATTTAGCGTAAAGCACCAGCACGTTATTCCGGGTCCTGAGAAGTTTTTTCAAGTCCTTGGGGTCAGAGATTCTCTCGATGAGTGAGGAGACCTTAGCAGAGAACAACCAAGTTGGCAGGACCACCTGGAGACCAAACAGGCAAGGACGGTGAGTCCAGCTTCTGGTGCAGGCAGAGGAAGAATGGGGCCTGCAGACACACTACTTGGAGTACAGTGTACTTGGGGGGCCTAAGGGCACCACACGGCCCTCTTCCCTCCAGAGACACCTTCCAGCTGCTCCGGTCTCCCCCCACCATGCCCTGTGATTGGCTGGGCCAACTGTATGCATGTCCACTGCACAGTCACCAGCAACCAAGAGCTTCTAGGAGGTCAGTGTTTTCTGCACATGACCCCGGATGCCACACACTGGTACAAGGTGAAAACCCCATTCTACCTAGTAGGCCCAAAGCACAAGTCCCTGGGAAGCAACTCTTCCTGTCACATGCAGGACGGGACTGCCTGGTGACAGGCTTTGGCCTTCCTCCCCCAGCCTGGATTTCACAGGAAGAAAGTCAGTTCTCCCCTACATACCCTCTGGAACCCTTGGGACCAGGAGATGACAGGCACTCTGCAAGTGCGAGGAAGCAGGTGCTGGAAGCAGTGGGGTAAGCAGATCTCCTGGCTCAGCCTAGGTGGCTGGGCCATGGCCCCTGGCCCGCCTGGCATAGGCTGAGGGGCTGCTGTACGGAACGTTCCAGCAGGCCAAGGGTGGGAGATGGGCCTCAGGGAAAACGAGGGCCCCACAGGGGAGTCTGCACATTGGACCTTGCCACTGCCCATCTTGCCAAGCTCCCATCCCCAGCATCTCCCTTCCCTATTTCACAAGGCCACCTGTCAGCCTTATTCCCCCAGGAAAGACATGAGGGAAGTTTCCTTTGGGAAACTTGAAGAAAAACGAAAACCCAGAGACAGCGACTAGGAAAACCTCCAATGACACAGCAACTCCTGCTCAACTTTCCACTGCGATCCTCCAGGAGGCAGGTCCATGCCCCCCACACTCACACTCAGAGCCAGTCCATGGCAGGGCCTGCTCTTCCACAGACAGCCAAGGCCCACCAGATATCTTCAGTCTCAACACAAAACAAAGAGATCAAAACAAACCCATGGAAAGATGAAACTTAGAAGCAAAGGAGAATAAAAAGAACAGGAGGAAAAGCAGAATTATTATTCTCAGAAAAGTAAAATCATGCATCTATAAGATTAGAATGCTATAGTTAGAGAGTCAGGAAAAATTCTTGGAAAGCTGAACTATCACAAAAACAATGGGGGCTGGAAATAGCATTGAAAAAACTCCTACAAAACCAAAAGACCAAGAAATTTTTTTAAAAGACATATAAGAAAAATAAGAGAATAAATCCATGAAGTGCATTAAGTACAAGAGTTAAAGGAACCCCAGGAAAAAGAAGAAATTATCCAAAAAAATTTCAAGAAAATGACCTAGAAATGAAGGATACAAGTCTCCAGTTGAGAAAGCCCAGTATCATGAACTAAAAAAAAAAACAATCTCATTAACTGAAATTTTTCAGAATACCATCAAAAAGACCTGAATTGGCAAAAGACTGCTCATCACACACCAGAACACAATGAAGTGCTGCCTTCACAGTTCTCACAGAGCATTGTTTCCAGCTGCTTCTACAGCCACCTGTCAATCCTAAGTACAGATTTACTCACACAGACCAAAGGTATCCGATGTGCAAAACTGACCACCAACACATGTTGTCCCAGCTGCTCTTGTCTCCCCCTGCAACACAAGAAGCCACTGGAATCCATGCTTTACCAAAACATGAAGTAAATGAAAAATGAGTGGCATGGAACCTAGGAAGCAAAGGATCCAGCAGAAGAGAGGGACGAGATGAGTTACCAGGTGGATGGTGAGGAGCTGCTCTAGGACAACTGGTCAACCAGCTACCAGCAACTAGCCGGGACTAGAGTGAGGACAGAGGTCACTCAGGCAGGTGGTTAATTACAAAGAGGCAAACAGAGACTATCTGACATGCTCTACCATATCAAGACAAGTTTAATTTCTGCCAGAAAATTTTAAAAAGAAATAATCTGACCAAAGTTAAACTGCTAACAAGGAGAGCCAGGACCTGAATCCCCTGTCTCTCAAACCAGTCCCCCGTTTTCTCAGTCTACTGCCTCTTTGTAGGTAGATGTCTTGAGCTGAGTCTGAACTCTCGCACTCAGGAGCTAAGGCGCCCAGCAACATCACTCAGCCATCCAGAGGCTCACGTCTCTGGCCTACATCTGCCATGGGGGTGATGATGCTTTCCTCATGGAACTGCTGTGAGGATGAGAGGGATAGCTCACCGAACATGCTTTACAGTCACACAGCACTCTGACAGTACCAGTCTACCTAATATATAAGACAAACTGTCATCTCAGCAGAGTGGAAGACAGAAACATAGCCACATCCTAGAGTTTCTATACAGCCAATGGACCCCAAATATTCTTTTTCTCTGAGTAAAAACACCCAGGAGGAAGAGTCAAGCAATTATTTCTCCTTTCCACCTCGCCAGGGCTGTGCACAATGCCTGAGGACCCAGTGTTTTATGTGGCCTCCTTCAGGGCTCGCCAGAAAGTCCCTTCAATTTTAACTGCCCAACTGCTCCCAGAGAGCTCATGGACTTCAGACTAAAAGGTGCGTAGCTCAGTGCACATGGTGATCAGAAGAAGAGAAAAGAACTCTGTTGGAAAAATACACTGATTCAATGCTCTGTTTTTAATCCTCAGAGAATCTGACTTGTCAAGGAAACAACTGCCCTGGCCCAGGCCTCTGACCTCCAGACCAGCTGCCCTGAGCCTGGCAGGCACCTGCCCCTTGGGAACAAAAAGGAAAAGGGAACGTGCCGGGCAGCAAGCACATGGCTGGCTTCAGTGACACAGCATCCACACCACGGGAGCCTGAGTCTCATGCACACCCTCCCTATAAAACCAGTCAGTCCCTCAGGTCATCTAACCAAAGGCCTGAGATTAGACAACTTTCCAGGCAGCCACCAAAGCCCCTGACCTAATGTTTACTAGGACACAGTAGAGAACTTAAGCTCCACTGGAAATGCACTGAGCAAATTGATTTTGCCTGAAACCCATCACTGGGCAGGAAGCTGGGGCTGGCACGGGGCCCTCCCCACAGCCGGCAGGCTTTATAAGTCTCTAGGAAGGGTCTGTCTCCTCCCCACACTCACACAACCCCCACCCCACCTCCAAGGAAAATTTAGAGCTCCAGGGGGCAGGGCTCCTTGAAACTCTCAGGAAATATTTGTCCAGCTTAATAAGCATGGCAAATCATGCCCTTTGCCACACTCCTGACCTGCAGAAGTCACCATGAGAGTATGATACAAGATGAGTCCTTGGCAGCTCTCAGGAGGCTCAGAACCCATAAGAGAACCCAGGGAGACCACAGCATAGTGAGGGTCTGGGATGGAGCTGAGGGAGGAAGGCAGGCAGGGTCACCTGCCTTCCCTGGCGGGGAGCCAGGTATCCTGACCACCTGGCTCAAGGGCTGGCTTAGACAGGAAGCAAGTAGGGCACCACTGACCAGTTACAGGGGAGGGCAAGGACATAGACTCCTCTGCCTGGGGCCCTACACTGGGCACTAGCCAGAGAGGCTAGAGGTGGATGGACCAGCTTGGTGGCTGACCAAATGAGAGAGAAGGGTCAATCCAGTTGTCTCCAAGGGAAAAACAACAAACTCAATGACTGTTCACAGGCAAGTGAGGAAAGAAGAGTAAAAAGTCTTAAATGACTCCGAGGATCCTGGGCTGGGAGTCCAGGGACAGCTGTGGAGGAGGCTCTTCTCCAGGGCTGAGCAAGACAGTGGCGGGCTCGGATTGCTCAGACTGTGGGCAAGTGGGCAGAAGGTACCCGCAAACATGTTCTCTAGGCTGGAGGGTGAGCCATGAGGGAACTGATGTCTCCCCAAGCCCGGGCCAAAGGGAGCGGGCAGAGTGCATTCCAGTCCAGGAGGAGGAAGGACCAGAAAGGGGGTGGGGATGGCAGCAGAGGCACAACCCAGGCTGAGTGGTGAGAGGCCAGAGAAGGGTCAAAGGCTTCGAGACAGTCCCCAGGGACAGCTGGGAACATTTGGGTGCAAGCAATCACATCCAGCATGGAAGCTGGGTGACAACAGAAAGAGCAAACAGGTGTTAGAAAGGGTTAGAAAGATGGCGGTCCCCACGAAGAGAGGGAGCTCCAGCCATTTGTGGGCACAGAAGATGTACGTAGGATTTACCTAGAGGCAGGATTTGAAGGTCTGAGAGCAAGAGAGAAAAAGCAATTGGGACATCCAGACCCAGGGAGAATGCAGGGGAATGTGGTCCACAGAGCCAAGATCCAAGGCTTCACATCTTCTGAGAAGGGGAGGGATGAAAGGCCAGTGTCCACCCCAGACAGACCTAGCCCTAGCCAGCAACCACAGAGGCAGGCAAGAGGGAGGCCCTCCTCCCTTCCCTTAAGCCAGATAGGACTTCCTCCAACTACTTAACATTTTCCCTTCTCCTCCACTCCTGTCTATTAACCTTTCCAGCAGGCACTCCTTCCTTTCCTTGAGATGTAGCCCTGGTGAGCCTGGATTGCCTTGCCTAGAGACGTCCTGAAAACGCCATAGGTCACAACCCACAAACTGTAATAACAGTTACTAGAGCCACGATAGCAATGTTAATGATACACAGACTATGTGCTCCTTTGTCACGCCCCCAAAGGGGAGAAGGTAATATTGGAAAAGTGCTCCCAAAGCCAGCTGCTTCCAAGCCAGCAATGGTATTGTTCCTATACTTGGGCAGGTTCTTCTCATTGGAACTCAACCACTCTCAAGGTTTGTTGTTGTTAGGTGCCATGGAGTCGGGTCCAAGCCATAGTGACCCTATGTACAACAGAATGACATACTCCCCAACACTGTGCCGGGCACATGATCTTTTTTATGTTTGAGCCCATTGTTACAGCCACTGTGTAAAGGGGAGAAAAAAAGATGTCCTTTGTTCATCATGCACACTCCTCGGCCCATCTCCACTCATGGCTTCTTCCTCCTCACTAGCCTTCAGTCTTACTAGTACTTACCTTGGGCTCAGCTGCACCCCCTGGCCAGGCCAACACCCATAAAATATTTCCCTGGATAGAACATGATAGGGAAGGACAGCTTCCCCCTTTTCTGCTACTGGGAAAGAGAGGCCCCCAAACCAGGTCCTGCTTGTATCAGAAAAGCAGCACCTCATCCCATGAGAGTACCATCACCCCCTCTGTCAGAGTACAAGGCTCTCCTCAGAGCCCTGCTACACCAGGGTGCCCACGCTGAGGTCCTCACTCCCACCCTGAGGTCCTCACTCCCACCCCAGCATGGCTGGGCAATGATGGAGGGGACAGAGTTCTTTCCTCACCTGCCAGGTTCCCTGCACAGCTCTAGCACCAGGCATCTGCCCTTCTCCCACCACCAAGCCTGGAGGGTTCTAGCCTCTGCCCTCCCCCTCTCCTTCCTTTGCTGTTCACCAGACACAGTGGAAGGAGCACTGGCTTTGGAGTCAGACAGATACAGGGTGAATCCAGGTGCCACTATTTACAGCAAGATGACTTCAGGCTTGTTACTAGACCCCGGAGTGTCACCGCCCCACCCGGAAGGTGGAAAGGATAAAACTGATGCCAACACGGCAGGCTGGCTTAGGATTCCATGAAGGGAAATAGACATAAAGAAGCTAATGCAAGCTTGGCATACAGAAGCACTTAATAACTGTTATGATCTGTATTAGTGCTATTAGCCAGCAAGGACAACAGCAAAACAGAGACCACCTCTTCCTCTCCAGGGCCTAGCGTGCAATCAGGCAAAGCAGCAGGTTCAGCAGGAAGGAGTGCACACGTACACACATTCAGCCCCAGAAAACCTGGTGTTGTCAGCCAGCTGCACAACGACCCTGCCCAAGAGGTCACACAGCACATTTAGAGCACACTTTCCAGGTTTCGTGTGCAGTGACTCTTCACCCCTTGCGGTAACCCAGAGGGTAGGTTCTTGCCTTCTACAGATGAGATGAGACTCAAAGGGTAATTTACCAAGGTCACACAGCAGGTAAGCAACAAGGCCCAGATCAGAACTTGTCCCAGACTCCTGGCCAGATGAGATCGGCCTCTCTCCACACCACCGGTTCCCAAGATGGGCAGGCCACGCAGCAACTTCCTAGCAATTGGGCGCAACCCACCCCTCCCAGACCCCAGGACCAGATGGTCTCAGCAGGGATTTAAGCTCACCCTCTGCTTGCTGCAAGCCAGAGGATCCTGGGGCTGGCCAGCATTCTCAGAACCATGGCACAGAGATCCTAAACATGGTAACTTCCCTAGACCTGCTCCCATCAGAGAGGGCGTGCTGGGTATGCACTCCTTCCTTTCCCCCTCGCCCAGCCTCGCACCCTCTCCCCACTGCTCACACAGCACACACAACCTCCCCTCTCTCTCTCCTAAATGAGCATGGTGCTCACAAGCCATCCCCACCAGGCTGAAGAGTTGTACATGGCAAATAACTAGGGAGACTAGGGAGAACAGTCTTAACCACACTACACCCTGCGTGTAAAAAAACTCTGTCTCCGGGGCGCGTGCCAGCGCCCTCCCATTGGCTGTAACCAGCGAGTCACCTGTCATCACGGATTCACAATCCGCTGCAGATCCTGATGCCAGAGCCTGTCAATTATGTAAAAGCAGCTTGCTAAGAAGGAAGATTTGGGGACAGAAGTTTAACATTTGGGAGGACAGAGGGAGGTGGGACTCGACCTTTTTTGCTCTGTCACCTGAATACAGATTCCCTTCTCATGCTGGGAGCTGTGAAGAAACCAGTTTAATTTAGTTTAACCCACATTTTGCTCAAAATAGCTTTGAAATGTCAAAATTTGAATGTCTAGACGCCGAAGAAACTGCTGGTAAATGGGCTGAAGGAAAAGGTGAAAAACAGATGAGGGCCTGAACCCAGGGTCAGAGGACTTGAGCTGGCTGAAACCTTAAGAGCTCAGGTTGGGGACAGCACTGTACTTGAAGTCAGAAACCTGAGTTTGGTGCTGACCAGACAGGAACTGGCTATGTGACCTTGGACAAGTCCTCTCTCCTTCTCAAAGCCTCAGTTTCCTCCTATGGAAATGGAGGGGCTAGCAGTGATTTCCAAAGTCCTTTCCACTTGTGGCATTTGGTACACCTATTCTCGTGACCGGGCTGGGATTTAGCTCAGTTGGTAGAGCACTGCGCTGCAGTCTCTGAGGTCCTGAGTTCAATTCTCAGCACCGCAAAAATGGGAGAAGGGCCTGGCAATCCACTCCCAAGGCAATCCCAAAACAGTCAGCCATTGAAAACCCTATGAGGGTTGCTATGAGTCGGATACCAACTCGACGGCACCTAACAACAACAACAACAACATTCTCATGACCACTACCAGAGGTATTTACACCTGTTCAGAAGCCGCTGTGCTTCGCTGGGCACATGGCCACCAACAAGAAAGCCTCACCCTGCAGTCTCCCTTGCAGCAAGTGTGGTCATGTGGCTAAACTGCAGTCCCGGGGATCTAAGTGTAAGTGTTAGGTGGCAACTTTTAGGAACTGTCCCAGACATCTGATGTGAGTCTTCTTAGTGCTCTCCTCCTTCCTACCAGCTGGAATTTAGACAAGATGGCTGGAATTCAAGAAAACACTTTGAGAAAATGAGAAGCAAGAATTATTAAACATGTTAACAAGACAGAAGATGTGTGGTTTCCTGACACCAGAGGAGGCTACACTGGCCCTGGAATATCTCTCTCCATGCTTCAACATGAGTGCAATAATAATAAGGCACTACCTTTGTGGGTCTTCTGGCACACATGCAAATAGACTCGAGTACCTACTGAAACAACAGCTTTAAAGAGAAAGAAATATTAGCACTTGTTCCAGTGCGGTTACTTTATAGTGCCTAAGGCACCTAATCTTGCATGTTTGTAAGGAAGGAGATAGGCTGTCAAGGGACTGATGTGCCCTGTGTTCCTCCTGATTGTCCACATTTTCACTGTGTCTGTTCTGATCAGGTATCCCCATCACTCAGAGACAGTGACCCACACACATAAGGAGAAGTAGCTGGGAATGCTCCCATTTCCCTACCTCAGCCCTTGTCTAGTGAGGGACTCTGCTGGAGAATGAGAGGACAGGAAACCTCTTGCAGTTCACTCAAACCTGAAGCCTCAGGTTTGAGTTGGGCTGGTTGGTTTCCCCATTATAAAACCCCTCTTAACACTCCTTACTTGCTACCTTCAACCTCCAGAGCCAGGACTCAAAAATCTGAGATGGCTCTAAAGATGGCAAATGCATTCCCTCTTACGACTCTCTTGGTGAAATACCCCAACCCCTCACATGGGACCTCAAGTCCCTCCTTGTCCTGTGATATCAGAGCTTATCCCAATGCAAACAAGCAGAGCTACCTCTTGAAGAGAGTAATATGCTGCACTGTACTGCAATTTATTTTTTGAAACACCTTTGAACCCTATGTTCTCATAATTCAAATTATAGGAAATTAATCTCAGCACAAATCTTTATTAGCGGGCCAGAGCTGAAAAAGAAAAAGAAAAAGGTTGAGAAGCACCATTAGTGAATCTCTTAAAATATGGAGCCCAACTATCATACACAGCTGGCAGAAACCTAAACTATACAATTCCTCTGGAAGCTATTCAGCATAATGTACCAAGTATCTTGAAAGTATGTGTGCTCTCTGACTTGGTATTTCCATTTCTGGGATTCTGTCCTGAGGAAATTAGCAGAGGTTCTGACACAGACATGACTCACACAATCCTACTCAGAAGAGTTAAACCCTATTAACAACTTCAACGTCCAAAAGCAGGGGAATGGTTGTACAAATCAGAGTAAATCACTCAACGAGTAACAGGGCCAGTTTACTTTTCTTTTCAAAGATGATACAATGCAAAAATATTTCTCTTCCTGTTAAGATTTTATAAAAAAAAAATTCAAAGCATACGTGGTATAACCACAACTACAAGCACACAAAATTACTCTCAGAAAAAGACTGGATGGGAAAAAAATTGCACTAAAATAAGGTTCTGTCTTTGGGTAGTTTTTATTCTTCCTCTTTCTCTGTTTTTCTAACTTGCTATAGTAAGCATGTCCAATTTAAATATTTAAGTAAAAAACATTACCACCATTTGTCTACCATTGTGGAAATAACTAACAGTGTTCAAGTATCTCCTCACCAGAAAATACTACTTTACAGCAGATAAAACATGGGTGAAACGCATTTCACAAAGGTACCAATGGTAACATTACCAGTAATGGGTCAAATCGACACCATATGCCTCCTGACATAATGCACTGAATGGAAACATCATCAAAACCCAAACTGTGAAAAATCTGTCAAGAATGTCAAGATCAGATGCTGGGGCTCCTTGGTAAAGCACTTGCCTAACATATACAAGGCCCTGTGTTCAACCCCCAACACCATAAAACAAACAAAAAAGTTAAAAATCACACCACTCAAGAGGCTAATGCAGGAGGATTATGAGTTCCAGACCAGTCTAGGCTATGTAGTGAGACTCTGCCTCAACAAACCAACAGTTAGTCACATAAAGCAAAGAATGAGGAACTATTCCAGAATAAAGGAGACTAAAAGACAAATATAATGCCTCATTTCTAAATTGGGTTCTGAACCACATACAGCTGCCCTCCACATCTGTGGGCTCCACATCTGCAGATTCAATCAACTTTGGATCAAAAGTATTCGGAAAAAACTTCATCTGTACTTAACATGTACAGACCTATTTTTCCTGTTATATTCTAAACAATACAACAAAGCAATGATTTACAGAGCATTTATATTATACTAGGTATTATGAGTAAGCTAGAGATGATTTAGGGAGAAGGACCTGGCAATCCACTCCCAAGGCAATCCCAAAACAGTCAGCCACTTAAAACCCTATGAGGGTCGCTATGTGTCGGATACTACCTCGACAGCACCTAACAACAACAACAGAGATGATTTAAAGTATTGGAGATGTGTATAGGTTACATGCAAGCATAATGTCATTTTATATAAGGGACTTGAGCATTTGTGGATTTTCATATCCACAAGGGGTCCTGGAGCCAATCCCCAGGTACTCTTCTGTAAGTCTAACACTATTCCCAAATAAGGCTGAGGGAAAAAACCCGACTTGCCTAATAAAAGAAAGAAAAAAGGAAGAGCTGCCCACAACACAGCTAAATATTCCCCACCTGGCCCACAGGCCTTCTGATCCTCCGCTGTCCACCATGAACTCACTGGCATTTTCCCAGGTATGCAGTGCTTATCTGCCCTTCTTCAGTGCTGGTTGCCTGTCTGCTCCTTCACTCACAGTGTCTTGCATAGCGGGGGGACTGCTTTTGGTTTTTACAGGAATTATTACGTAGGATCTTCAACATACTTGGCATGTAACATAGCTACAAAATATTTGTAGAATGGCTTCAATGAGAAACAGATATACAAAAGAACATGAATTTTTAAATGAGTAATTTATGTTCCTTAAAAAGAGCAAATCTTAAGCATCTGTCACCAGCCACATGGCTGAGCACCACTGCTCAACAGAAACGAAGCCCTAAACCACAAGGCAAGTGTGGAGATTTCACCACATGTGCTCTCCACATTGAATGTCTACCTGCAGGCTTGGAAATAAACCTGAGCACAAGTCTCTGAATGGTGACACAGCATGTGTCAGTAAGAGAAAGAGAGACAAAGAGAGATGGCCTGGCCTGGGGGACTCTTGCCTAGCTGCAACTGTGGGAGTTAAAGGTCTTTATTAAGAAAGAGGGAACAGGCAGGTGTGGTGTCGCATGTCTGTAATCCCAGCAAATCAAGAGGCGAAGGCAGGAGTATAGTGAATTCCAGGACAGAGACTAAGGGTGCAGCTCAGTGGTAGAGCACTTGCCTAGTATGTGCAAGACCCTGGGTTCAACCCCCCAGTACTGAAAAAAGAAAAAGAAAAAGAAAGCAAGGAAAGAAAGAGCAAGAATGAAACAGGAACCGGGAAGGTATCTAGCAAGGAATAGAACCCAAGAGAGGATTCTTCAATCCTAAAATCCAAGGCCATGAGATTATCCTGTCATGATAATAATAGTTGAAAGTGTAGAGTGACTGTTATATAACCAGCAACAAGCTAAGCAGTTCAGAGGATTATCTAATCTAATTATCTTGGCAAGTATAAGAAGTATTTTTATTTTACCAATTTTATAGATAAAGAAACTGAGATGAAGAAGAGTTAAGAAACTTATTGTATTAGCCAGTTTCCCATCACTCTAACAAAATACCTGAGACAACTGACTTATAAAGAGAAAAGGTTGAATAGTGGAAAAAGCCAATGCTGTATTACTCTGTACCCCACCAACATTTACCAATAGAGGGAGGGAAAAATGAGAGAGAGAGAGAGAGAGAGAGAGAGAGAGAGAGAGAGAGAGAGAGAGGAAAATAAATACTTATAAAAAAAAAAAAAAAGCTGGACATGGTAGCACATACCTGTAATCCCAGCACTCAAGAGGCTGAGGCAGGAGGATAGACACAAGTTTAAGGTCAGCCTGGTCTACATAGCAAGTCCCAGGACAGCCTGGGCTACACATCAAGAACCTGTCTTAAAAAACCAAAACAAGAGAAAAGGTTTATTTTGGTGTAAAAGAGCCAACCCATGATCAGGCTAACTCACTGCTTTGAGACCTCTGTTGGAGGTGCCAGGAAGCAATGGTGGGGCACGCACAGCAGAGAAAACTGCTCAGTTCACGGCCAGGAAGCAAAAGAGAAAGAGGAAGGGGCAGAGGCCCCACAATCCCCATTGAGGGCATACTCTCAATGACCTCAAGGCCTTCCATTAGCCCCTTCCTCCTAAAGGTTCCACCTCTTCCTAACAGCACCACCCAGGTGACTAAGCCTATAACACATGGGCCTTTGGGGGACATGACATTAAAACTGCAGCACTTGCTCAAAGTTACATAGCAAGTAAGTAAGCTGTGATTCAGATCCAAGTGTGATAGACCACAGCACCCAAGTTGGATCATAAGAAGACAGAGTCTACCTGGCATGGTGGCACAGGCCTGTAATTCCAGCAACTCAGGAGGGAGAGGCAGGAGGATCACAAGTTCGAGACCAGAGGCAGTCTGTATAATTTAGCAAAACCCTGTCTGAAAAAGCAAAAAAAATGGGCTGAGGGTATAGCTCAATGGTACAGAACTTGCAAAGTCTGCAAGCCCAAAGCCCTGGGTTCAACTTCCAGTACCGCAAAAAAAAAAAAAAAAAAAAAAAAGACAGATTCCTAAAGCCACACACAGTTTACTGCTTGCTCTCAATAAATCAGAGGCTAGCTACATTTCTTGCACAGGTTGAACATCTCTAGTGTGAAAATCTGAAATCTGAAATGCTCCAAATCTGCAACTTTTTTTTTTTTTATGGTGTTTTGAGACAGGGTCTCGCTATTAGAGTTCAAGCTGGCCTCAGACTTACAGTTCTCCTGCCTCTGCCTCCTGGATGCTGGTATTACAGGCATGCACCACCATGCCTGGCTCCAAATCTGAACTGTTTGAGAGTCAACATAAGTGGAAAATTCCACACTTGACTGCATGTGATGCAGCACACTCAAAATGCAAGTGCGCTAAAAATATTGTATAAAATTACCTTCAGGCTATGTGCATAAGATATATTTGGAGGATAAATGAATTTCATCTCATTATGTATAAGCAAATATTTCAAAATCCAAAAAAATCTGAAATCCAAAATACTTCTGGTCCTAACTATTTTGGATAAAGATTATAGGCTGAGTAGCCTATATTTTACTTCCATATAGGAACCACATCTTATATGTAGGGCTATACAATACAGTTTTGCCCCCTGTATTCCCCACAGCACAAGCGTGGCTGTCAACAAGGGACAAGGCAGAGGCAGGGCTGCTGATCTGAGAGCCTATAAAAATATGTTTTCCTACCTGAAATTGCAACTGCAAAGGATCTAACCAAGCCTTAAGTCCCTAAGCTTCCAGCGTTTTGGAAAACCTCCTCCAGACCCAAGAGGGCTCTGGATGGCTGCCAGCTTGGTGTGCCAGGCCTGTTAACAAGGAAAAACTGGTAGAGGGACTATCAAATCAGAGAGCAGGGAGGAGGAGGAGCAAGTGAATTCCCATTCCACAAACCCCACTCAGCCTCAAAGCGCTGTTAATTGATAAGAAAATAGCAACTCAAGTGCTCATGACCCACAGCATACAGCTGTGCTTTTACACACATTTTCTCATTTAGTCTTCTGACATCAAGAGTCTAAACCCACGTGCCCACCCTTTAGGTCTCAACCCCAGAGCAGAGTCATAAAGTCAGTTCAGTGGGGGAACACCAGCATCTTTTTAAAATGTCATGAAATAGAAAACAGTGTTTATCATACGTAGCAAGACTAAGCATTTGGCGGAGCACTTCCACCTGCTGTATTTATGCATATACACATTGGACTACACTGTAAAGTGTATAAGTGTTCTTATAGCAGCTGCAGTAAAAAATGTTTGCAAAACTGCTATAAACAACCAGGGGGCGAGGTGGTACTACCCCTCTTGATAAAGGTGAAAACTGACGGTCAAAGCAGTTAAGAGACTTGGCTCAAGTCAAGCCTCAAACAGTAGAGCCAGGGCCCAACAGGTCTGTGAGAATAGACCCAAGTTCTTCTCCACTTGTCCACGTGACTAGTTCCCACATATACTTCCCCCACTCCCTACAGCTCCATCTAGAACAAAGCCCAAGGAGCCAGAAAGTCTGCTTTGCCTTCCAATCTAGTGATTGAGTGCAACCAACTGAAAAGTGCCACGATGACAACTTGATCCATCTTTCCTCTGCTACCTGCATGCCCATAGCCCACAAATCCCTTCAGAGAAAAGCAGAAACGGTGTCCTTGGGCCATAGCAGAGGAAGGCAACATGGCTTACAATGTGGGCAGAACTTTTGCCACACCACTGGGTGGAGAGAGGCAACTCTGCCTGCCAAAATATTATCTGTTGCTCAAAACAAATGCCCCCTGCTGTAGTTTGGATCTGGAATGGCCCCCAAAGGCTCATTTGTTGAAGGCTTGGTCCCCAACCCATGGCACTAGTGGGAGGTGGTAGAACATCTCAGAGGTGGGGCCTAGAGGAAGGAAGTTAAGTCACTGGGGACTTACCCCTTGAAAAGGATTTCTGGACCCAGTTTGCTTCCCAGCTGCCAAGAGGTGAGCGTGCCTTCTCTACCACACACTCCTGCCTTAAGGTACTGTGCAGTCACAGGCCCCAAGCAACAGGATCCAAACCATGGACAGAGACCTCTCACACTGGCCCAAATAAACCTTCTCTTCTTTTAAGTTGACTATTTCAGGTATTTTGTCACAGCCACAGGAAGTTGACTAAAACATAACCTTATATGTTATGTTTCAATCTGTTGCACCAAAGTTTTAAGCATGGGCTTTTTGGAAATACAGACCCCTAGGCCTCATTTTTTTTTTTTTTTTCAGTCCTGGGGGGTTGAGCCTAGGGTCTCACACATGCTAGGCAAGTGCTCTACTATGGAACTCCCTTTTTATTTTTTAAAATAGGGTCTTGCTAAGTTGCGCAGGCTGCCTCTGGCCTCGAACTTGTGATCCTCCTGTCTCAGCCACTTGAGTAGCTGGGATTACAGGTGTGTACCACCAAACCTGGCTCTGAGCTTTGTTCTTGAAAACAGCCATCTCATGGGTCTGGAGGACCCAGAAATCTATTTTTATGCACATGCCTTGTTATATCCACAGCCAGGCTGGAGAAACCCTGACCCTGATTCATCTTTTAAAAATCCTCTCCCTGGACTCCACGTCACTCTCCTCTCCACTCACAGCCAGAACTTAACAACGCCCCAACATCCAGTCCTCATCCCTCTGAACCTGGTCCCTATACCACTAAGATGGTTCTAGGTAGGGGTTCAATACTGCCCCCCAATATGTAAACCCTGTAGGCATACCAGTTCACACTGTGCTTAGACCCTGTGGGACACTCTCAGTCTCCCCTTTCCCTCTCTGGCCATTCTTCCTGCCTTTTTTGTAAACCCTCCTCTCCTTCATCCTTTACATGCTAACACCCCTGGGGCTCACCAAGGCCCTTCCTTTTCTAACCCCTCCCACTCTCCCCAGGAGTTCTCACCCACTCTCCAGAGTTGTTGTTGTTGTTAGGTGCTGTCAAGTTGTGTCCAACTCACAGAGACCCTCACAGGGTTTTCAGTGGCTGACTGTTTCGGGATTACCTCAGGAGTGGATTGCCACGTCCTTCTCCCATTTTTGCGGTGCTGGGAATCAAAATTGGGACCTAGAGGCTGCAGAGCGGTGCTCTACCAACTGAGCTAAATCCCAGACTCTCCAGAGCAGCACCCCTAAAATAAGGTCTCCAGCCCAGACCTCTCTTCTGAGCAACACATCCTTATGTCCCTGATCATCCAGCAGTCCTGACTCCAGGGTTAAAAGTAAGTCAAATGTTAAAAACCTTATTCCCGTATAAGTAGATACTGAGCATATTTGAAATTTTTATTTAACTCATTAATAAGGGACCCACTAAAATAACAAAGCTAGGTCAAAAGAGGATATATAAGGGAAAAAGCTCAAAAGATTTAAAAATGAGGCTACAAGAAGGTAATACACATATGACCAATGGAGGAAAAACAAAAAGAAACCTGATTTAAGATTGTTAGATCACATACCAATAATAGTTGGGTTTCTCGTCTATATCACACAGAAATCATAGAGCTGGGCGTGGTGGCACACGCCTGTAATCCCAGTGGCTTGGGAGGCGGAGGCAGGAGGATCCCAAGTTCAAGACCAGAGGCAGTCTGCATAACTTAGTGAGACCCTGTCTCAAAAAGTGAAAAAATGGGCTGGGGGTGCAGCTCAGTGGTCCAGCACTTGCAGAGCATGGAAGCGCAAGGCCCTGGGTTCAATCCCCAGTACCACAAAAAGAAAAGAAAAGAAAAGAAAAGAAAAGAAAAGAAAAGAAAAGAAAAGAAATCATTTGCATCCTCCCTGAGAGTATGGGTCCTTAAGAATAGATTTGTATCCCTAGAGTACCAGATGGCCCCTAGGTGGGCTTCCCACATAGTGTTGTGACATTAAAAGGTCACAAAATTATCTTTTATTTCCAAGTTTGGGATAATTTTTCTTTCTTTGGGGGGTCTATGAATTTTTTGTTCATTTGTTTGTTTTGTAGTGCTAAGGATTGAATTCAGAGCCTTGTGCATGCTAGGCAAGCACCCTGCCACTGAGCTATATCCCCAGTCCCTGGTGTTTTGAGACACGTTCTCCCTATACAGCCCAGGCTGGCCTTGAACACCTAATCCTCCTGCCTCCACCTACTGAGTCCTGGGGTGACAGGAGTGTGCCACCATACTCGGCACTGGGGTCTATGAATTCAGGTGGAGAAAGTTACATCTTTATTTTCACTAACCTCTAACTGAACACTAGCCTTTCCTTTATTATGAGTGTACTTGTGAATGTATCTGTGCTTTCTGCATTTATGAATATAGGTGACACATTACAGTATTTACAGTTGCAGTGTCTGTGACTTTGCTCCCAGCAGAAGTTGCCTTTTCTTATCACGTTACGACTGGTGCAGATATTCTGAAACACTATTTATGCGCATCCCTGCTTTACATAGCCTGCAGCCATAGCACTGTGGCGTCTGTTCCTGTCAGATCTCAGAAGCTAAGCAGGGTCGGGCCTGGTTAGTACTTGGATGGGAGACCGCCTGGGAACACCAGATATGGTAGGCTTGGAAGAAGGACCCGGCAACCCACTCCCAAAAATCAATCTGCCATTGAAAACCCTATGAATAGCAGAGAACTGATGATAGTGTTTTGCCTATTGTACGTAGGGTCACTATGAGTCGGACACTGACTCCATGGCACCTAACAACAACAATTGCTCTACATTATACAAGTTATCAAACCTGCCAGGTACATCTTCTTATAGGAAGCACTGATAAAGAAGCAAATACTAATTTTAGCACAAATTGGCTATTATAGTATTTTTCAATATATATTGTATTTCATTATAACTGATATCCTTTGTAAGGCTATGCATTCTGTTTTACACACTTAAAAACAATTCTGAGACAAGGCCTGCAGGTGCTCAGAGAAGTCTTTCCTGACTACCCACATCAGGTAAGGGATCTCTGTTACATATTCTCTCACCACCTATACTTTCCCTTTGCAGCACTTACTACCTGAATGAAGGATTTTATCAGAGACTCTCCCACCAGGCCACGAGAGGAAAGACAATGTCCATCTTATTTATCATTATACCCCCAGTGCCTTGCCATGCATCCAGGCTCATAAAGAGTCACAAGGGGAAACCCATTCAGAAAAAAAGAAGTGTCTACTGAACGAGTGAACATCTGCGACACATGTAGGATGCTGATGCTGGACCCCATTCCCGATAGGGATGTTTACAATACTCTGCCCAGGACACAGCAAGATTCGGCCCCTTGATGAGAGCCAACCCGCTGGTCCCTGGGCACATGTGAGCCCACCTATACGTCAGAGCCCCAGCTTATGGCTCTCAACCTGGACCTTCGGTTGAACCTTCCAACGAGGACTAAAGGGCCTGCTTATGCATTCCAGATGCCCAGGAGCTGGAGGAATTGTATGACACTCTGTAGGGAAAGGATACTGCCCTCTTGCCCTCGCCAACTGCAATGAGTTGAAAACTGCACATCCAACTGGGACCAAGTCCAAGTGTGACTCTGAGAAATAAGAAGATGCAGAAAGGCTATTGGAACCTCATGCCATCCAGTGTCACAACTGCAAAGCTAACAAAGAGAAGTGCTCACACACCCGTATGGGGCGTGTGGTCAGACGGGATAGCAAACTGGAGCTACTCAGGGAGGAGGAAGCCAGTGGTGGCCAGCTGGCTGGCCCCCTGCACTGCAGCCAATAGGAAGCTGCCTGAACACTCCAGGCAAACGGCTGCCAACGTGGCTGCTTCCACATTCCAGTGAGCCCCTCTGTCCCAACCTATTCCTCTGTCCCTTCCTTTCCAGCCCACACACCCCTCCAGTTCTGCCAGCAGGTATATGGCTCTGTCCACCCACCCATGCCCCCTGGGGGTCACTATACTTAACCAGCCTACCTCACTAAGTTAACACGGAACTCCACACCACGCTGCATGCAGTATGTAGAAACACTCTGTCCACTCTAAGGCCTCAAGAATGTATCAGATCTGTCACAGTTCTGCTCCCCAGAGCACAGGGGGCAGCCAGAAGCTCTGGTGTGAGCCAGGAGATGGGCCAGGCAGAGGGGGTAGACCAGCCCACCATGGGGAACACTATTGCTCTTCCGACCCCAGCAGGCCTCCGAGATGCCCAGAGTAGGGGACATCCAGGCAATATAAAAGAAGCCTCCTTACCCCACACACATCTGGTTTTAGCCCGGGTCCCTTAACCACAAAACCTACCACAAGCACCAAGCAAGACAGAGCCCCACAGAGCAAAACCACGAGGCTGGGGCGAAGCCCTCTGGAGACTACGGTGGTTGGTGCCTCTGTTCCCAGAGGAGGATCAGCTTCCAGAACGAAGAGGAAGGAAAGAAAGTGCCTCAACTCCCCCGCCCCTTTAGGTGCACTATTTTCCAGGTGTCTCCACAGGGGTCCAGCAGAGAGGGCACAAGGTGAGTCAGGAGCCAGCTCCAAGAGAACCTGATGGAGAACCCCAGCAGCACAGCGGCCCCCCAGCACCCATGTTCCATGGCCTCCCACTCACACACCCCTCTCTGGCCCACCACTGCCAACCACCTCTTCTCCACTCACTTCCCATCACCTCGTACTCAACACTTGCAGTGACCCTGAGGCTCCCGCTGGCCCAAGCACTGTGCTGCACGCTTCCTATCTCATTCCTGATCCCTTCAGATCTTCAAGACAGATGTTATCACCACCATTTACAAACAAGAAGACTGAGGCAGGGCCCCAGGCCACACAGCTCCTGAGCGCCTGTGTTCTTTGCACCACGTCACACTTGACTCTCTTGTAGATAACAGGAAGGAAAGCAAGAGGAAGAAAGTGGTGCTCTGGAGAAAGCTTCTCCCTTCCAACCCAGCCCTGCACGTCCTGACAGAGGCTGCCAGAAAAGGGCCACTTTCATCACATCTCCCCGTCACCTACAGAATCCAGTCCCAGGGCTTTGCCAGGCATTTAAGGTCCTTTACCATCCACCTTTCCAGTCTTGCTCCCCCATAGCTGGGTGCAGATCCTCCTTCCATGCAGTCTGGCCTGTCCCTCGTCTGTCTGTCTTGGAGGCTTCCTTTCCTGCCTGTAACCTTCATTCCATCTACCAAACATGCGGGGGCTGCTGGCATGCCAGGCCCTGGGCAAGAGGCCAAACAGGAGGATCCCTACAGTCACAGAGCTCAAGGTCTGCCCTCCAGTGAGGCCAGCTCCCATGGAGCTCCTTCCTGGGCCCTGCTCTGGTCTCTTGGTGCCCCATTGCCTGGCCCTGTCCTGACTCCCCAGCCGATGGCACCTGCCATTCCTATGGCTCTCAGCCATGGCTCCACCCTATGTGCTATGCTCGCTGAGTCTGTTTTAAGACTTGCCCCATGATGTGTTTATTTCTGTGGGAAAGGTGCACTCCAGGTTCCAAACAGCATTATAAATGGCTATTAAGTCCCCATGCCAGCCCTCAAAAGCCTATTAAATACATAGTGGTTCCAGAGAACAACAGAACCTAAGTGAGTGCACCTTAAAAGCTCTGCAGGAGAGACAAGGGAAAAACATTTGCCTCCTGCACCTCCACCCACTGTCCCCTAGGGTCTCAGCTTCAGTTCAGGCCAAAGCAGCAGGCAAGAGATGGAGGACTAGGAAGACAGAGGAGTGGGAAGAGCCCGATTTATAATTCAGCAGGTCTGGCTCTACTCACAGCTCTGTCTTTACAAAGTGGGTAGCTATGAGGGAGTCTCTTCCCACTGGGAGCCCATTCCCTCATCAAATAAGAGAGCTGAGGAGGATGAGAGCAAGATTAGTGATAGAGTGCTTGCCTAACATGCACAAGGTCCTGGGTTCCACCCCTAGCACTGCAAAATAAAGCAAAATAAAAACAAGAGGTCTGAGTGAGATCGGGTCTCAGACTTCTGAAACTCACAATTTTAAAAATACTTTTGTAAATATAATATGTATTACATATTTTAAAAATAAATTTTATCAAGAATGGATTTATTAAGCCAGGCGTGGTGGCTCATGCCTATAATCCCAGTGTCTTGGGAGGCGGAGGCAGGAGCATTGCCAAGTTCTAGACCAGAGACGGTTTTCATAATTTAGTGAGACCCTGTCTCAAAATTTTAAAAAATGAGCTGGGAGTACAGCTCAGGGGTATAGCACTTGCAAATCATGCAAGCCTGAGGCCCTGGGTTCAACCTCCCCACCACTGCAAAAAAAAAAAAAAAAGAAAAGAAAAGAAAAGACAGGACTTATTTAGTTATTTTTGTGGTACTGGGAGGTTGAACCCAGGGTCTCCCAAATGCTTTGCAAGCACTCTACCACTGAGCTGCACCTCTAGCCCACTTTTTACTTTTTATTTGGAGACAGGGTCTTGCTAAGTTACATAGGCTGCCTCTGGCCTCAAACTTGCGATTGATCCTTGTGACTCAACCTCCCAAGTCACCAGGACTACAGATGTGCAGCATCATAGTCAGTTCAAGAAAGGACTTTTTAATAGGAAATTACAATATACTCTCACCAGTTCCATGTTTTTAAAAAAGACTGTAAATATCCCACCCAAAATATGACATCAAGTCAGAAAAATGGACAACACACACATGTGAACCTAAAGCCTTATGCATGCTAGGCAAGCACTCTACCATGGAGCCACATCCACAGGCTTAGACAAATTTTCCAACTGAAAATATATGGATTCACTTAAAAAAATCAAAACAAAACAAAACAAAACAAAAACACATTCACCATTCTTATTTTTTCAATTTGTCTGTGGACCACTGAAAACTTGGTATGGCCCAACTCCAGTCCCTAGCCTGACATCTGAGAACCACTGAACAAGGAGATATGTAGAGTGCTCTCCAGCTCTGATATGACAGCTCTCTGTCCTGTGGACTAGCTGGAGACAGTATGACAATCAGCATATGTGGCCCTAAGGAAGGGTGCAGGGCGGGGAGGACTGGAATGGACAGCAAGAATATGGGCAAAGGCCTGGAACAGCACAGCATGGCCTCCCCAGTCTGCAAGCTCTTGGGGCTAACTTGTCCCAGGTGCTGACCAGAAAGCGCCCCCTTTTTGCCCAATTATTCTGGAAGGCTAAAGAAAGGCCTCCAAAGAATCCTTTTGTTAAAAATAAATCTTTAAATTTTCTGATTATGAACTAATACATATTCATATAGAAACTTGGAAAACACAGAACTGCATAAGCAAAGAAGTAAGCAAAATCTGTCCACCACGCCACCTTCCAGAACAATCCCGATGTACTGCTAATATCCTGATGTACTGCTAATTCTTCATATGCATAACTTCAGCCACCCTGGGGTTTGGTTTTTCATCCTGTTTTTCACACTTGAGCGTTTTTCCACATCTTTAGATAGTCTTTATCAACATCTTTGCATATTTTAACAATAAACACTACATTCTAGTAAATGTATATATTCTTTATAAATATTGCAACAGAGCAAAAGTATCCCCACCAATGCATAAGTTGAAATCCTACCTGGCACAATGAGAATAATAGGAGGGGATTTTAGAGTTGACTGATTAAGCCATACAAAAAGGGCCCTCATGAATGAGATCAGTGCCCTTAAAAAGGACCCAAGAGACCTTTCTAGTCCTCTTTCTGCCACACAAGGACACAATGAATGCCAAGTTAGAGATGCAGCCAAGAAGAGGCCTCCCTAGAACCTAGCCATGCTGGCACTCTGATCTCAGACTTCCAGAACTGTTGAGAAACAAATTTCTTTTATAAGCTGCCCGGTCTATGGTATATTTGTTATAGTTGCCCAAACTACCAAAGATAAACATTACTCTACATAGCATGAACAAGGCCCTAATTAACCATGGTCCTATTGTTGGACATACAAGCCATTTCCACATTTTTGCTACTATTAAAAATATATTAGCTGGACATGGTAGCACATGCCTACAATCGTAGTGATTTGGGAAGCTGAGGCAGGAAGATTGCAAGTTTGAGGCCAGAGGCAACCTGTGCAACTTAGCAATACTCCATCTCAAAGTAAGAAATGAAAAAGGGGCTGCAGGTATGGATTGGTGATAGAGCACTTGTTTAGTGTGTGAAAGGCCCTGGAATTAATCCCTAATAACAACAACAACAACAACAACAACAACTGATTTTGCTGTTCTTAATTGCCACTGAGTCTGGTCCAACTTATAGTGACCCTACAATAGAATGAAACACTACCCAATGCTGTGCCATGCACATGATCTTGTTTATGTCTAAGCCCATTGTTGCAGTCACTGTATCAATCCATTTAGCAGAGAGTCTTACTGTCTTTCCACTGACCTGCCATTCTCACAAACATGATGTCCTTCTCCAGGGATTAGTTCCTCCTGACAAGAGGTCTAAAATACATAAGATATAGTCTAGACATCCTTGCTCTCAAGGAGCACTGTGGATGCACTTCTTCTAGGGTGGATCTTTGTTGGTTCTTTTTGCAGTCAATGATATATTCAATATTTGCCTCCAGCAGGAATTAGTAAATTTCAGGGAGATTCAAGGAAATGGGGCCTGGAAATAAAGAGCCACTGCTATCAGGCAGTCACCAAGCAACTGATTAGCTTACCTAAGTTTCAGTCAGACCACATGAGTTTTATGGTCCTAAGTCCCATTTTTCAAAGGAAACAGGTAATGACTTGGTCAACAATCACCAAATCAAGTCCCATTCTGCTAAGAAAAACAATTCCATGACCTAGCCAGCAGTCATGTAGCTAATCAATCTCTAGGTAGAAACGATAGGGACAAATGCCCTTTGACTCTATTGGGTCAACATACAGATACCCCCTAATTGAGGACCAATCTACTAAATCTAGCTCAAAAAGTCCAGCTCAAAGAAATGGACCATAAAAACCCCTAGACAACAGCCCCACCTCAGCTACCCAGTTGGGAAGCCTCCATCTTTCCAAACGCTTTGTCTACCCTCTCAATAATATGTTCCTTGCTCTCACTTGCCTTGGCTATCTGTGCATTTATTCCTGTGTCCATGGACCCAAGGGTCCAGCACCTGGCACATGAGGAGAAACTCTGGTGTCAGTACTGCAAAAAAAAAAAAAAAAAAAAAAAAAGTGGTGGATAAAAATGTGGTGAATGTATGACACTAAACACAAATCTCTTTCCTTTT
>VMDO01003348.1:0-32813 GCA_007922755.1 Pedetes capensis | reverse complement strand
TCTTGCTAAATTGTACAGGCTGCCTTTGGCCTCAAACTAGGATCCTCCTGCTTCAGCCTCCTGGTCTCTGGGATTACAGGTATGTGCCACTGCATCTTTTATATAGTAATTCCAGCTTGTCCACAGGTGATACTTCTAAGCCCCCACCAGATGTCTGAAACCACAAATCATACTGAAACTTATATATGCTGGTTTTTCTTACATGCACACATATGTTAAGGTTTAATTGATAAATTAGACACAGTAAAAGATTAATGACAATAACTTATAATTGAACAATTATAACTATACTGTGACAAAAGTTATGTGAATGTGGTCTCAACTCAGAATACCTTATTGTACTATCCCTGTCCTTCTTCTTGTTGACCTCAGATAATTAAAACAGCGAAAAAGAAACTGTACTTTTTTATATTCCTTGGGTCACAGCCCAATACTGTACACATATCAGCCCTCAGTAAACACTGAATGAACAGAGAAACCGGATGTGCTCCAGTGACCCAGGAAGCCTTTATCTGATCCAAACAGCATTTACACTTACAGAGGCCCAACCCCATGACCAGCAGCCACTCATCACTGCCCCTATAGGCTTGCTCTCTCTGACTTGCACCTGCTAAGGCAACTCTAGGCTTAGGGAAAACAGAAAATGTAAACTGTTTTCTCAAGAGACTCAGCTTCTAGTAAACCTCCTGCTCTTCCCTACCACCAGGGAAAGGGCACCTGCAGACCTCCAGTGCCTGGCTTACCACCACACACACTCCCTCCAGAAACTGCTCAGCCCACCTCGGAAGATCATAGCTGACCTTCCCTCTGAACTAATGTATGGCTCCCACTCAGTGGAGGCTACTAGAAGTTCGGGTATTAGCACTTGCTCTTCTGCCATTATTTGCTGGCAGGACTGACTCCTACCTGGCCTGGGGCAACACCAGAGGGCAAACACAATGTGTATTTTGCTCCCCACTCAAAATCTAACCCCTGTACCAAGCAATGTAATTGATAAATAAATATTTGCTGAATTAAAGTTCAAACTCCCAAGTCTTTTGTTTTCAAAGTAGGGAGCGAAAAGGGAAGAAGGGAAGAAAGCAGAACCCCCTCAAAGAGTGCAAGGAAGAAGACCCCAAGGGGGTCAGACTGAAGACCCCCCATTCCCTACCCAGTTCTGCCTGGCTTAGAGATTGCCCAGACCAACTGGCTCCAAGGAACTGCCGGCAGCCAGCACACCCACATACAGTGAAGGCACAATGCTACACTCCAGCCTGGCTCTCCTGCCAAGCAACGCATAGCACCGAACAGGAAGCTTCCCACCCCCCCACCCCCCCGCACTTCAAGACAGCCAGAAAATATCACTCCATTCCTCATGGGCGACCCCGAAAAGACAGGGCATTTGGGAGACGGAAGTGTTTAAAGCAACTCAGTCCACACACTCTCTCTCCTCCCACTTACTCCGCATCCTTGCCACACCCAAAAGGAATAAATTGAAAAATCGGAGTTGCAAGAGTGCCAGGAGCAGGAAGTTCCCCGAAACTTTGCGGGAAGGGGGCGGGGGGGGGAAGGAGCCAAGATGGTCCTAACAGAAGGGAGACCAGAAGTTATGGGAGACATGTGGAAGGCGGCCACAACATCCCATCATCCACACACAGCAACTCCGAGGCCAAACCCTAGTCCTCAGCTGGCCCGGCACACCCACTCAGACCTCTCCAGGAAAGGCTGGGAGGCCTCCCAAGCGTAGCAAATGCTTCTGGAGCAGCCCACCGCTCCCCGCACCCTCACCCAGCCCTCCACTTGTGTGGGATTTTGTAGCTTGCTGAGCCTCCTCCTCTAACTTCTCTTCCAACCCTTCTGACCGACCACCTTGTTGGGGGGTATCTTTACTGTCCCCATAGCATGGGTGAGGAAATGCATGAAATGATCCGTGGCGCCAACGGCTAGAAAGCAGCCGGGGCTCCGGCCAGCGTCGGAAGGATGTCGGAGCAGAACTCCAGGGTGGCGACCCCACCCCAGCCCGCCAGCCTGGACGGCAGGCAGAGGCCCAGGTGCAAAGCTGCAGTTTCCTGGGGTGGAAACCGAGAACAAGGATGGCCCTAGAACAAGGTTTCCGGCAGAGCAGGTGGAAAGCACTCCATCTCACACTGCACTCACACAGGTGCAGGGCCCGGAGTCTGGGGCAGGGCGCACCCCTAGGCCCGCCGGTATCCCGCCCTAGCGGGTTGGCGCCCCCTGCAAAGTTGTGCCGAGGCGCCGGCACCCGACGAGGGATCTCCTAGTGCCCACAGCTGCCTCCAGCCCCGCACCAGCGAGCGTCTGCGTGGGAGGGACGGGGACCGCCCGGCTGCCACCGGTGCGGCCACCCGGCGCTTGCCTGCCTGGCACGCACGCCCCAACCCCGTCCCCGGAGGCAGCTCCCGCAGTTCCCCGGGAGCGCGGAGAGCGCCGCCTGGCATGCGTGGCACACGTGCCGGCTGGGTCCCGACCCCCGCCGGGACCCCAGCCCCTGAGTCTCACCCAGAGAGCCAGGAGCAGCCCCCACAACGTCCTAGCTCGTGCCATTCCCGCGGCCGCTGTCCACTGCCGGCTTCTGTCTCCACTCGGACTCCCGCGCCCGCCAGCTAGTTCCGCCGCGGCCAACCGCCACCGCCACCTCCCTGCCGCTCCCCGCCTCCGAGTTCCTGGTGCCACAGCTGCCGAGGCATGCGCACCAGGCTGGGAGAGGCAATCGGGAGGGGTGCTGCCGGGAGTTGTAGTTTGGCTCTGGCTAAGCTGGGAACCGCTGGGGTGCACTTGGCCCCAGGAGACACATCACAGCTGCTTCAATGAGCGTGAAAAGGCAGGGGAGTAGGAAAGGCAATTAATTTGGGGGCCTTACTGTGTGCCTGGAGCTTCACAGTCAATAGCTCACTCAGCTCACAGAAGTTATATTTTCCACACATTGAGGATTAGCAGGCAGCCCAGCGAATTTATGGTAAGCCAATTGACTGCAAATCAGGTAGGGTCCAGCACTGCTTGCAGAGATAGGGAAAGCTCTCATGTCTGCTTCCCAGTCTTCTACCTACTTTTTCTTCTTTCTTTAGCAAAACTTTACTGAACTGTTAGAAAACAGTTTGGTGGTTCCTCAAAAAGTTAAAAAAAAAAAAAAAACTTTGGTGGCACATGCCTCCTGTAGTCCCAGCAAGCTGGAGGCTGAGGAAGGAGGATCAGAAATTGAGGCCAGCTGGGTTACAGAGCAAAACCTTGTCTCAAACAAGCAAAAATTAAAAAAAAAAAAACTTAATATGACATGTCCATCAACAGAATATTTTTTCAGCCATTAGAAGGAATGAAGTACTAATAAATGTTACCATGTAGACAAAAAGTCGCGTATTGTGTGATTACATTTATATGAAATGTCCAGATTAGTTAAGCGATAGAGACTGCAAGCAGATTAGTGGTTGCCTGGGGCTAATGGAAGGAGCAAATGAGTGACTGTCTAATGGGTACAGAAACAGCTCTGGAGTCATGAAAATATTTTGGAACTAGATTGCTGCTGCTGCTGCTGCTGCTGCTGCTGCTGTTGTTGTTGTTGTTGTTAGGTACCATCAAGTCAAGTCTGACTCATAGCAACCCTATGTACAGCAGGTCAAAACACTTCCCTATTTTGTGCCAGGCACAAGATCTTATTTATGTTTAAGTCCATTGTTGCAGACACTGTGTCAATCCATCTAGTTGAGGGTCTTCCTTTTTTTTGCTAACCTGCCACTCTCCCAAACATGATGTCTTTCTCCAGGGATTGGTCTCTCCTGACTACATGTCTGAAATATGGAAGACGCAGCCTAGCCATCCTTGCTTCCAAGGAGCACTGTGGTTGCGCTTCTTCTAGGACAGATCTGTTGGTTCTTTTGGCAGTCCATGGTATATTCAATAGATGTCTCCAGCACCACATTCAAAAGCATCAATTCTTTTCATGTCTCCCTTGTTCAATGTCCAGCTTTCACAACCATATGATGTGACTGAAAATACCATGGCATGAGTCAGGTGCACCTTCGTCTTCAATGTGACATCTTTACTTTTCAATACTTTAAAGAGATCTTTTGCCACAGCTTTTCCCAGAGCAATGCGTCTTTTGATTTCTTGACTGCTACTTCCACGGGTGTTGATTATAAAGCCAAGCAACGCAAAATTTTGGACAACCTCAATCTTTTCTCCATTTATTGTGAAGTTGCATACTGATCCAGTCATAAGGAATTTTGTTTTGTTGATGTTTAATTGCAACCCATACTGAAGGTTGTGTTCTTTGATCTTTATCAGTAAATGTTTTAAATCTTCACTTTAAGCAAGCATGGAACTAGATAGAGGTAATGATTGCACAACATTGTGAATGTACTAAATATTACTCAATTTTATACTTTAGAAGGGCAGATTGATGTTATATGAATGTTACCTTAATACAAAATAATTAAAAGAAAAAAATTCCTCTCTTGAATGCTGTCATTCATGAATACAGTTATGCATTCAAGAATGCAGGTGGGCCATGGTGGCTCATGCTTATAATCCCAGTAACTCAGAAGGCAGAGGCAAGAGGATTGCAGGTTTGAGGCCAGAGACAGCCTGTAAATCTTAGTGACACCCTATCTCAAAATAAAAAACAAAAAAGTGTGCTGGGGGTGCAGCTCAGTGGTAAAGCACTTACAAAGTGTGTCTGAGGCCCTGGGTTCAACTCCCACATACCACAAAAAAGAAAAGGAATAAAAGAGAAAGAAAAGAAGAAGAGAGAAAAGAAAAGAAAAGAAAAGAAAAGAAAAGAAAAGAAAAGGAAAAGGAAAAGAAAGAAAAAAGGATAAGAGTGCTTGTTGGACACCTACCATGCTACTATGTCCTGAGGCTGGAGATACAAGTGACATGGATGGGAGAAGTGCACAGTGGAGGCTGGGAAATTATGGCTGAACAAGACTTTTGCACTGTCTGAAGGTTCTAAGTTGAAAGCTAGGATCATCCTGGATTCACCCCCTCTTCTAAACACGCCCATACTATTCCTCTCCCTATCTGAAATATAGCTCTTCTGGCAGCGCCTGCTGTCGCTGGCATGCCTTACCTAGGCAAGGGTAGTGGGCTCCTAGAGTATGCCTACTGCTTCCCCAACAATCCATGTGGTAATGTCATTTGGGTCTTGCTGTCACTGCCCTGAAACCCTCCAATGGTTTCCCACTGTCCTCAGAATGAAATCCACTCTCCTCCCTGCATGATCCAGGCCTCTGCCTCTGGACCTCATCTCCTGCCTCGCCCCCACCCTGGCCCACTGAGCTCCAGGTACACACACATTGTTTCCTGCCCCCACCCCTCCCAGAGGCAGCACCCATTTCAAGGCTTATGTTCTTGCTATTCTCTTTGCCTTGACATTTTCCCTGGCCTTTGCCCGTCTGTCACCTTCTAATCCTTCCAAGCTCCCCTGTCTGTCTCTCAGGCCCTGCAAAGCAACCCATTGACAGGCAATTTTACCTTCCTCATCCTGAACCTCCTTATATCTGAGTTCAGTGCTGTCAGTGCCTTGCCCAACACATACCACAACTTGCAATTCCAGTCAGCCCTCTGTATCTGTGGGTTCCGCATCCATGGATTCAACCAACTGCAGATTGAAAACCTTTTTTAAAAAAATTGCATTTGTACTGAACATGTGTGGACTTTTCTCATGTCATTATTCCCTAAACAATAGAGTATAACATCTATTTACATAGCATTTACATTGTATTAGTTATCATAAATAATCTAGGGATGATTTAAAATATACAAGAGGATGTGCATGGGTTATATGCCATTTAGCTCAGTTGTTAGAGTGCTGCTCCATACTTTCTGAGGACTGGGGTTCAATCCTCAGCACCACAAAAACAAGAGAGAGACATGGCAAGCCAATCCTGAAGCAATCCCCAAACAATCAGCCATAGAAAACCCTATGAGGGTCACTTTGAGTCAGACCCGACATGATGGCACCTAACAACAACAACATGCCATTTTATATAAGGCACTTGAACATCCATGGATTTTGGCATTTGTGGGAGGTCATGGGATCAACCTTCCATGGAAACTGAAGGACAACTGTGCTTGTGTTCATTGTTGCTCCAACCTAAAAGTAAATTTCTGCCTTTTTCTCATTTGCCACCACACTTCCAGAGCCTAGCACAGGACCTGAGCCACTTATGGTTTCCACTACTGTTTTTGACTGAGGGAAGTAACGTGTTGGGGAATTTCAGAAATTCTTAAAACAGGATGGAGACAGGGCTTCCTTGGTATGTTCAGCTCTGCAACCTCAAACTCATGATCCGCATGTGGGACAGTGAGCCTTGCACCTCCTCTCTGTGGGTCTGTTTCTCATTTGCAAAATGAAGGAGCTGGTGAGGATGTAGAAAAATTGGAACCCTCACACACTGCTGATAGGAGAATAAATTGGCTCAACCACTTTGGACAACTGCATGTGTACAAAACATGTTTAAAAATGTTTATCAAAGCTTTACTCATAGTAGCTGCTATGGGCTGAATTTTGCCCCCCTTCCCATTCTTGAAGTGCTGACCCCCAGTCCCTCAGTATGTGGCTGTATTTGGGGACTTTAAAGGGTAATTAAGGTTAAATGAGGTTATTGAGATGGTCCCTAATCCAATATGACTAATGCCCTTATAAAAAGAGAAGAACACATACACATAGAGGAAAGGCCATGTGAAGACACAGGGAGCAGATGGTCATCTACAAGCCAAGGACAGAGGTCCTCTGAAGATACCAACCCTGCCAATACCTTGATCTTGAAATTCTTGACTCCAGAGTCATGAGAAAATAAATTTCTGATGTCTAAGCCATTTGGTCTATGGTACTCTGTTATGGCAGCGTTAGCAAACTAGTGCAGTAGCCAAAGCTGGAAATAAACACAAATGTCCTTAAACAGAAGAGAGATAAATAAATGATAGAATCAGGTCGCTAGCTTCAGGTCAACGCAAAAGAGGAAAACCCTCCACCAGATGGATTGACACAGTGTCTGCAACAATGGGCTTAAACATAAATAAGATCGTTTGCCTGGCACAGAATCAGCAAGTGCTTCGATCTGCTGTACATAGGGTCGCTATGAGTCGCACTCGACTCGACGGCACATAACAACAACAACAAGCTTAGGCATTAGCAGGCAATATGGAGGAAAAGGGGACTGAAAATGGCTCCTGCCCTTCTGCCATGATGAAGCCGCATGGGTCTCAGAGGACTATGGAAGGACATTTTCAAATGGATTCCAACCCCTACCCAGGCCCTTGAGCCATTTACAAAACAAAGACCCTAGGCACAATCACTCTAGATGCTCAGAGCTGGGCACCCAGGGCTGAATGTCACACTGGGTGTTCCCTGTTGTTGTTAGCAACTCTTGCAGGGCTTTCAATGGGTCTTCAATGGCTGATGTTTTGGAAATGCTTCAGGGATTGCCACATCCTCCTCTCATTTTTGTGGTTGCTGGGGATCGAACGGGGGGTCCTCAGAGAGTGTGGAGCCACACTTTACCAACTGAGCTAAACCCCAGCCCGGGCGTTCTCTAGTTTTAATAAAACTAAAGGGAACATAACACTCTCTTTTTCCATACCTCTCTCATCCTCTCCACACTCTCTTTCTCCATACCTCTCTCTTTTTCTCTCTGCTCCTCAGCTCTTCTCTCTCCAAGGACCATGTACACATCTCTTCCCTTCTCTCAGGCACACCTTATTCTCTGCCTATCCAAGGCACCTTTCCTTCTAAAAGCCTGCGTAACTCTCCTATTCTGTGACTTCTTTACTTTCCCCTGGGGAATAGAGACATCTTTATGCCGATTCCCCCAGAGAACACAGGTTTTTCCAAGTTCCTTTGCAGATCCACCTAAGCTGCTTCACATGCCTCAGTTGTCCCGATAATTATTCCTTAAAGGTGTACTAATAAGCCTGCAGCCATAGCCCTGTGGCATCTGATCCCATCAGATCTTGGAAGCTAAGCAGGGTCGGGCCTGGTTAGTACCTGGATGGGAGACCGCCTGGGAACACCAGAAGCTGTAGGCTTGGGAGAAGGACCTGGCAACCCACTCCCAAAAATCAATCTGCCATTGAAAACCCTATGAACAGCAGAGAAGCACTGACAATAGTGTTTCCCCTGTTGTACAGAGGGTCGCTATGAGTCGGATACCAACTCGACGGCACCTAACAACAGCAACAACAACAATCTTTAATAAACCTATTCTGTACTCTATATAATTTCTGTATTGGATATAAATTCTTCTATACGCTGAATACAAGGATCGAGGTTTTGCTGCCAGTTTCTGGACTAGCAGTTCCTGCAGCTCCCTGATAACAAGAGCAGATTCTGTAATAAAAATATCAAACTACTGATACATGGAGTATCATGGATGAATCTCCAAACTACAATGTTGAGCCATAGTAGCCAGACACAACGGAATGCATACTGAGTGGTTCCGTTTATCCGGAGCTCAAGAACAGGCAAAGGTGTCTGATGACAGTAGAAAAACACATGACGAGTAGTAGAGATGGGCTGGGGGAAAGCATGAGCAAACATGCTTGTGAGCATGCTGGAGATGTATCTTGATTAAATGATGGTTGCATGCCCATCTCATTTGTTAATTAAGCTGAAATAATTAAGCACTTGAGCTATTATGCTAAGATTTGCACACTCAATTTTTTAAAAGTCTAAATTTAGCTCAGTCAGTAGAGCATCGCTCTGCAGTCTCTGAGGTCCCAAGTTCGATTTCCAGCACCAAGAAAATGGGAACAGGACATGGCAATCCACTCCTGAGGCAATCCCGAAACAATCAGCCAGTGAAAATCCTATAAGGGTTGCTGACATAACTCGATGGCAGCAAACAACAACAAACAAACAATGAAGAGTATGGTGAATCTGCTAATCCTCAGGATTTCTTGAAACTCCAGTATCTTCTAACTCTGACTAGCTTAAAAGTTCTGGTCTGGGAATACTCAAAATCTGCCAAAAGGGGAAAGAGTTAAGGAGAGGGAAGAAGGAAGGAAGCCATAGGTCTGCGAGCCAGGCAGCCAGAGGGCAAGAGACTAAGAAGGAAAAATAAAAATTGCCAAGAAAACAGGCCATCTCATTCTGCAATTGAAACAAGCTAAAATGCAATTTATGGCCCTTTCGGGAATGTTTAGCAATCCTAAACTTCACTCTCCTTGAAATATTAGAAGGAGAACACAGGGCAAGGGCTCTCCCTCCACCATTATAGCCCACAATGGGAACCATCCATTTTCCAGCAGCAGCCCCTCAGGGCCAAGCCAGAGAAACTCCTGTCCTGTGGTGTATTGTGAATTTGACACCACTTTACATTTGGGTAGCCAGCCCCCTCCATCATCTCCGCTGGCACGCGGACTAGCAACCGTTTCTTGTGACAATCTGGCAGAATGGGAATTGGCTCCAAATAATAAAAGGAAGAATGTTGAGCCAAGAAGCTGGACACAAAAGAGTCTGTTCTGAATGTGCCCATGTATAGAAAGTACATGAGGCAAAAGTTATGGTACCCTTCGGGGAAGGATGTAAGGAATTCCAGGAGGGGGTTTCTTGGGGTTCTGGCAAGCTTGTCTCTCGCCATCTGGATCAGGGTAGGTGGGTGTGTCCACACTGTGAAGATTTATCACACACATGGATTATGCTGTACATACATTATATTTCAGTAAGAAGTTTACAATTTTAAAAAGAGGAGGAACAAGAGGAGTACTAGGAAAAGTCAGTTCTGAATAGAGAAAATGAAAAGCAGGGCAGCAGCGGGGGATCCCACAGAAGAAACAGCTGGGAAATTATTGGATAATTCCTAGGCCTGGGTGAGGGAGCCACCAAAGGACTGAACTGACTATGACATCAGGGAGTACTCAGAGTGCTGGGAATTCCCATTGCTGCTTCCAAAGCCTTTGCCTCCACTCATCACACTTGCAGGTATGTTGGCTCCGCCCCCACTTCCTCAATTGCCTGATGACGCTGCTCCTTGGGCATCCCATCTCCAAAAGCTTCTTTGGACACTCATCATCCTCTCACCTACACCCCTACCAGTCAAGGTCCTTTCTCTGTGCTTCCACAATTTCCTATGTACAGCATGGTCCTTAAGAAGACACACTATAAGCCAGCAGGGGGACTCACAACTGTAATCCTAGCAATTTAGGAGGCAGAGGCAGGAGGACCTCAGGTTTGAGGCCAGAGGCAACCTGTGTAACTTAGAAATACCCCATCTCAAGATAAAAAATAAAAAATGGCCTGTGGGTACAGCTGAGTGGTAGAGCACTTGCAAAAGTATGCATGAGGCTTTGGGTTCAACCTCCAAGTACTGGGGAAAAAAAAAAAAAGCCATCACAGACTGTGATCAATTCATAGAAACATAAAGTACAACAGTGATTTCTAGGGGTTGGAAGGAGGGCTGCATAAGGAGTTACCATTTAATTGGTATAGAGTTTCCAAATAGGATGATGAAAAATCCTGGAGATGGATAATGGTGATGACTGCCCAACAACCTGAATGTCCTTAATGCCACTGAACTATACACTTAGAAATGGTTAAAAATAGAAGATAGTCTTTTTAACAAATGGTACTGGGAAAACTGGATATCTACTTGCAAAAGAATGAAATTGGACTCTTACAGCATATACAAAAATTAACTTAAAATGGGTCAAGTCTCTAAAAACAAGAGCTAAAACTATAAAATTTTTAGGAGAAAACATAAAGGGAAGGCTTTGACATTGAATTTGGCAATGATTTCTATGATATGAAACCAAAAGCTCCAGCTACAAAAGTGAAATGAGATAAATTAGACTATGGCAAAAATTTAAAGGTTTTTGCACCAAAGGACACAATCCAGAGTGAAAAGCAACCTACGGAATGGGAGAAAATACTTGCAAATGATACATCTAATAAGGGATTAATATCCAGAAGGTATAAAAAATTCAACCACAAAAAATAAACAACCTGATTGTAAAATGGACAAAAGACTTGAAACAGACATTTCTCTCCCCTCCCCAAATGTACAAATGGCCAATGAAAAGATAATTGACATCATTAATCATTAGGGAAATGCAAACCAAAACCACAATGAAATACCGTCTCATGCTCAGAATGGCTGCTATTAAAATAAGTAAGTAAGTAAGTAAATACATACATACATACATACATACATACATACATACACATAAAATAGTAAGTATGGCAAAGAGGTGGAGACATTGGAAATACACTGTGGGTGGAAATGTAAAATAGTACAGCCCCTGTGGAAAACAGTGTGGTGGTTTCTCAAATTTTTAATTAATTAATAGTTCAGTGGCAAAACATGTGCCAGGACCTGAGCTCAATTTCCAGCCCTACAAACAACAACAAAAAACTAATCACCATACCCATATGACCCCCAGCAATTCCACTTTTGGATATACATGTATCTCCAAATGATTTGAATATACATGTATATCCAAAAGATTTGAATGCAGGATTCATGAAGAGACGTGGGTATACCTATGTTCTTAGTAGCATTATGAGTATTAGCCAAAAGGTAAAAGCAACCCAAATGTCCATCAACCAATGAATGGATAAGGAAAATGTGGTACACAATAAACTATCATTCAATTGTAAAAAGGTAAGAAAGTCTAACCCTAAACATGGATGAAAGTGAGGCCATTATTCTAAGTAAAATAAGCCAGTCATAAAAGAAGACAAATATTATGATCCTCATTATATGAGGTACCTAAAATAGTCATATTCATAGTAGAATTGTGGTTGCCAGGAGTAGAGGGAAGGGAGTGAGGAATTGCTGTTTAATAAGTACAGAGTTTCAGTGCACAATATGAAAAGCATTCTGTACATTGGTTGCACAACAATGTGAATGTTTTTAATACTACTCAATATACATCTAAAAATGGTTAAGATAGTAAATTTTATGTTATATAGTTCCAAATTTTTAAAAATTTAACTGTAAAAAGGGAAATACTAATATTTCAAAATAAACAAAATAAAACTTCAGAAGAAAAGGTTAAAATAGTAACTTTTCTGTTATACGTATTTATGAAATTTAAAAGAACAAAAATCTATGACCTTAGAAAGGCATGGATATAGATCCTGGCTCTGCCACATACTAGCCGGATGACTTCAGATCCTCCTTCTGTAAACAGGATAATAATGTTACACAGGGTTACACTGGGGCATAAATGAGATGATTTACATAATATTGATCTCTTTCTCCCTCTCTCTCTTTCATTGCTGAGGTTCAAACCTAGGACCTTACAACATGCTAAGCAAACACCCTATCCCTGAGCTGCATCTTTGGTTCTTGTTGTGGTTTTTTTGTTTGTTTTTGTTTCTGTGGGGTTTTTTTTGTTTGTTTGTTTTGTTTTTGTTTTTGTTTTTTGGTACTGGGGGTTGAACCCAGGGCCTCAAGCTTTCATGCTGTGCAAGTGCTGGACCACTGAACTGTACCCTCAGCCCATTTTTTTTTTAACTTTTTGAGACAGGGTCTCACTAGGTTTCGCAGACTGCCTCTGGTCTCAAACTTGCAATCCTCCTGCCTTGGCCTCCTGAGCCTCTGGTATTACAGGCGTGTGCCACCATGCCAGCTTGTTTTTGATTTTTGTTTTTTTGAGACAGGGTCTTGCTATATGGTCCAGGCCAACCTCAAACTCAAGATCCTCCTGCCTCAACCTTCCAAGTGCTAGGATTACAGGCGTGCCCCACCATGTCAGGCTGACTTCTTCGATAACCTTTTTACAGAGTGTTACATTTTCCTATAGTGTCCAGTTTTTTAACCACACTAACCCCCAACACACACACACACACACACACACACACACACACACACACACACACACACACAGAGTAAACTCATAAGGACAAAGACTGAATCTGGTTTACTTTTTTTAATGTTCAATGTTCATATCCTTCAGTGACTGGCCCATAGTAGGAGCTCGTTAAATGTTTGAAATGAACTAAAACGATAGCTTGACAATATAAATCAGTATGCCTCAACATTTATACCAACAAACAGAACAGATTGATCAAGTAATCTTAAGGCCAGAAAAGAATCCTCATAGGCCTGGATTAGGAAACATCCCTCCAAAAATCAGGGTACAGAAAGGCAGCTTCAAGGTGTCCCTGTCAGCATCTTGTTTCCATGGCAGGCTTGGGGAATGCATACTTGGTTATTGAACAGTAATTAGTAATTCATTATTGGATATTGGTTGGACATAGACCCATTTGTAGGACCTCTGACATTTCATTAAGAAAACAACACATTACAGGGCTCAGTTCTCAAGGTGGCAGGTGGATTTCTGCCTGTTCCCTGTGGCCTTGATCTTCATCTGTCCTGGCCACTTTGCCCTCCTTTCTACCACCTCATAGTAGCTCCAGCTAGTAGGCTTCTTAAACTTGTGTGCCACTTCCCCCATCCCCAGTCCACTCTTCCACCTTCAGGTAGAAAATGACCCCCAGCCTCTACCCAGTCATGACCCCAGGACCTGTGCTTTAAGACCTTAGAAGCCTGGTTCACAAGGGAGACCAGAGACTCTGCGGGAGCATACCTGGACAGATCTCCCTTGAGAGCTATTTCCATGATGCATCTGTATTTCTTTGTATTTCTTCTCTTTCTCTTTCTTTCTCAGACTTCCATTTTTTTAAACTGGTTTCACCTATAAGGCCCCAGGCTCTAGCTCATTAAAAAAAATTGTCTCGCTAAAACTAAATCCAGAGTTGACCTTAGAAGACACGATTTTCTTTCTTGACAATAACATTCACATTACTAAAGACTTCAGGTGTATAAATAAAGCCACATATCAGAATCCAAGATATTCCCATATATTCTACCTTATGGGGTCACTTTTCTGTTAATGTTGTTGTTGTTAGGTGCTGTCAAGTTGGGTCCGACTCATAGGGACCCTATGTACCACAGATGAAACATTCCCCCACACTGTCCCATACCTAGCACTATGTCAGTGCTTCTCTGCTATTCATAGGATTTTCAATGGCTGATTGTTTTGGGGGAGGGGGTTGCCAGATCCTTCACCCAAGCCTATAGCTCCTGGTGTTCTCAGGCAGTCTCCCATTCAAGTACTAACCAGGCCCAACCTTGCTTAGCTTCTGAGATCTGATGGGATCGGATGCCAGGGAGGTACAGCTACAGGCTTTCTGTTAATGGTTATTTAAATGACTCAGAATCTCATCCTGTATTTGATGGGAAAGCCAACATCTTCCCCTCCATCAAATACCTTTGGAGAGTCTCTGGGACTCTCAGAGGTAGAATTCTGGAGGATCTCAGAAATGGGACGTTTTCCCTTGTCACCAGAAGCTCCCACATCTTGTTTCCACTGAAGCATGTGAGTCTCATTGGCACTCTGTGTTCTCTTGAGTCTGTGCTCACACAATCATAGCACAGCCCCTCAACCTGCAGGGTCTGCATTAACTCTAGGAGTCAGTGTGAGAATGGAATTGAATTATTGGTGTTGGAGAATCAGACAGGAGCCTCTCTGTGATGGGAAATGATCTGGGGGTGCAGTATGTGTGTGTGTGTGTGCGTGTGTGTTTGAGGTAGGCCTTAGTGTGAGTCAAAATCCAGCCTCATGTTTATAAAGGCTCATAAAGCCACGCCGCCCCCAAGGTGTGAGCACAGTGATCAGAACTCAGCCAATCTACTGCTTAGGTCAGTGATTTTGTCTTTGGAACAAGTACTGCAAATAACATAGGCAATGTTTACAAGACAGACCCCCCTGTCTGGGCAGCAGAGCCTCCCATGTTTTCCCTAAATCAGGTTGTTCCTTGGTGTGGCCCTGGCTGGTAAGCTAGCGTATGGCTTCCTGCTTGTTTTTCAAGACTTGTTCCAACTTTCCTATGATGGTTTTCATTTTAAAATTTACCCACAAATTCTTTGATACATTTCACCATCAAAAGCTCAGGCTTATTTTGCCTTCCCCTGAGGCTGGGCTAGACTTAGTGACTCATTCTCATGAATAGAATATGGTGAAGTGATGATGTGTGACTTGGGAGACAGGCATTGTGGTTTCCGTCTCTCTCTCTCTCTCTCTCTCTCTCTTCTCTCTCTCTCTCAGATTCTTCATTGTGGGAGGAGCTACCTGCCATGTCATAAGAATACTCACACAGTGTATGGAAAAACCTATCTGTGAGAGAATGAAACACCTTGCCAATAGGCAAAGAAGTGCTGAGGCTTCCTGCCAACATCCAAGTGAGTGACCCATCTTGGAAGAGCTCCTCCACCTCCATTTAGACTTCTGAAGACTGAAACTCACCTGACATCCTGAGTAGAACATAACAAGACCCCTAAAACTAAAACTACCCAACTAAGTTGCTCCCTAATCTCCAACCTCCAGAAACTATGGGATTATAAATGTACGTATTTTTAGCCTCTAAATTTTGGGCTAATTTGTTATGTAGCATAAAGCTAATACACTTTTGAATTCTATGAGCCACTCAAAAGCCTTCCATTGAATTTCTTTTCTGCTTAAGTTAGCTGGAGTCAGGGTTGGCTTCTGTTGTTCACAACCAAGAGCCCTGCTTCCTATCTCTTCTCTCTGCTAATGAAGTTGATACTAGCCTCTACCCGCATCCATAGCCCCAACCTTTCAACCCCAGGCCTTACTCAGGCAGGGCAGATTAGGTTTCTCACAATTTCACCAGCACATGCAGATGATGTCCTAGAGTCTTCCCCTTTCTTATCAAACAGACGGTCCAGATTGTCCCCTAGTCGTAAAATCATTGGCACCATTCCCTGAACTGGCAAAAACAACTTCCGCCTGCTATGGCATTTAATCACTTAAGGCCCCTCTCCCAAGGCCTTACCATCTGTCTTCCTCCCCATCACTGACTCACTGCTCCCTTGGTGGATTCTCATGATCTCCTCAGTGAGTTAACTCACCCTGAGACCTATGCTTTCTTGACCTGTCTGCGTTCTGAGCACAGTTCCCTGTGATCCCCTTCTGGAAACTGTTCCCTTCCTTGACTCCCTCAACATTGCACATGCTACAGTTCTGCCCTACCTCTCACACTGCTCTTTTTCCAATTTCCAGGTAATCCATTCTTTCACTTCCTAAATTAAGTTACCTCTCACTGTTTCTTTCTTTATGCTCTCTCTGAGCTGCCTCTATGGCTCAAGCTCTCAGCTCAGGGTGACTCTCCACCCCTTTTCGGCAACTGACTCCTCTCTGGAACACGGAGCCACATTCCTTTCTGCTCGGTTACTCTAATTAGCTCTGTCACTGCTACCTCAGCTCAGCTCCCCTCCTGACTTTCTGCTGCCTATTAACGGTCTCATCCTTCCTTCTGGAAACCTGGCTCAGATTCCCAGTCATCTTCAACATCCCCTTCTCCTTTCTTCCACTCCCTTCAACTACTGAGTCCCACCAAGTCCTTTCCTCAGTTTCCCCTACTTCCCTTTCTGGTCCCTCAGATCCTGTCACCTCTCAGACTGACCTCTGCAGGTACCTCTTTGTTATCTTTGTCCCCCTCTGTGCTCCCTCAATGGTTCTCCCCTACATACAGGCTTCAGTGCAATATTCCTAAGGAATAGACTCCATCCTATTTACTTAAGAACCTTCCATTATATTCAAGTTACTGAGTTCCTAGTGTGTGTGTATTATTTATGGTTCTCTGCATGCAACCTATTGAGATCAACTTATACCACTTTAAACTGAGAAGGAGGAGCAGATTACATGGATGCAGGGAGGGGTCTTAGGTCTAAAGATCAGGAAAGCTGCCAAACCTCAGAACTGAGAACTCTCAAGACTGCATGATGTCCTCCCTCCAGCTCTTGTCTGCTTTCCTTGCACATGCTCCCTGCAAATCTGCTCTCTCTGATACCCAGCTTCTTATAGGATATCACTGCCTCATAGGAATGAGGTTTATTTTCATCCTTGCCACTCAGGAGACCACCTCAAGTGGGAACGGAGGCTTTCGGTCCTAGTTTTTAATTCGCAACTGTGCTATTTGGACTCTTCTGTTTGCAAATGATAGCCATCAGAACTAGCTTGGACAAAAGTATGATTTATGGAGTATTACAAACAAGCTTTGGGAAGGGCAAGGCTGGGGAAAGGCTTCCTGGTCAAAGAGTAACAAGGACTGGATATCACCCATCTCTCCATTTGTTATCTCTTATCTCTTTCTTTGAATAGGCTGCTCCTCCTATAAGTTAAAGGACAGGGCCACTGATAGCCTCTGATAAATGTGGCCAACCAAAAAGTTTGGATCTTCTTCCTCAAATTCCTATTTTTAAAAAATACTTTGAGAGGACTCTAATTGATCTATCCTGGGACATGTCTCCAGCCCTGTGTCTAGGTGGGAAGGTTACTAGACAAGGGTGGAAGATATAACAGGTTGCCTGGGTTTAAATCTAGGCTCTGTTATTTATTAGTTATGTGACTCTTGGCACTTAAACTTTTCTATGTCTCTCTTTCCTTGCCTGTGAAATAGGGACAATAACAGGATCTATCCCATAGATTGTTATAAAGATTACACTTAGAGTGTTTAGTATAGTGCCCTGTGAGACTTAGGACAGAAGCACTAGGAAGCTTAGGACAAATGTTGATGGTTTCACTGTTCTGAAGGCCAGTAGGCTGAAATCAAAATGCCTGCAGAACTTGTTCCTTATGTAGGCTGTGATGGAAAAGCAGTTCCCTGCCTTTATCCTAGCTTTTGATAGCCTCAGGCTTTCCTTGGCTTGTACATGCTATGTTCTCTGCATCCTTATATCATATAGATGTACCCTTTTTTATAAAGACACCAGTCGTATTGGATTATGGCCCATCTTAATGACCTCACCTTAACTTGATCATCTGCAAAGACCAAATAAGGCTGCATTCATAGGCTAGGACTTTGACCTTATTTGAGTGGGGGGCACAATTCAACCCATAACAGAGGGATGGGACAGCGTTAGCCAGATCAATCGTAGATTCTCCCTCCATTTCCAGTTCCCAGGACTAAATATACTGATCAGTCCAGCTCAGGTCTGTTGCTCATTCTTAGTCCTATCAATAGTGGCTTAGGGAGAGAGGTAGAGAGTCATACTACACAAAATAATTGCAGGGTCTGGTGGACCTGTCTCAGGGAAAACACTGGGATATTGGCTCACCTGCTGGACAAACATCTCTGGCACCTTCACTCCAATGTACAGAGTGCTGACCTCTCCCTGGGAGGCTCTTGGAGATGGGTGGGAAGATGCTTATAATGCGGTGAGGGAGAAAGTCCCCCATGAAAGTACCAATGGCAGAACAGGTGCTGCAGAACACAGATGAATCTCAATGGGAGCAGGAGAGAGGATGGAGAAATTCCACACTGGTGGGGAGGAGCTTGAGAGCCTTTCTGGAGAATGACAGTTGAGGTCACCTTAGGGGAATCTGGATGGGTTCAGAAGATGTAGGAGTGAGAAGGGAAAAACGAGACCCCATGGTCAGAGAATGATGAGGAAATCATCCAAGGTGTATGGCAAATGAAAATGAGAGGTGACAGCAAGCATTCCCTGAGGGCTACTGGGTGCCTGCCCTCTTTTATGCATTGCCTGTATGTCATCTCTGCTGTCCTCACCGCCAGACCTCGGTATATGACCATCACTTTCATTTTACAGAGGAGGTTCAGAGACTTGCCCAAGGTCATGTAGGCAGGAGTTGGTTGGGCCTAAGTTCTCCATGCCCAGCTGCTACCTCTGCCACCTCTCCTATGAGAGATCAGGTTGAAAAGTAGGGCAGGCTCAGAAGGTGGCTGGCTTTGCCAAAAAGTCTGGAATGTTTTCTGTAGGTAACAAGGGGCCACTGAGGAATTGCAGGCAGAGGAGGACCTCATTGGGCCTTTATTTCAGGATGACAGCTCTGTGGCAGTGTGAAGGATGCTGTGGAGCAGGAGAAAATTCCAGGGGAGTGAACACCTGCCTTCTCCTATCCCGTGGGAAAGCAAAAGAATTAACCAGCCATCCTTCTATATAAGACAGCATCAGGAGCCTGGAGGACTGTTTGCTACCTCGTTCTTTTTAATTTAATTTTTATTGAGGCATAACCTACATACAAAAAAGTGCACAAATCATAAATGGGGCTTGATAAATTTTTTATCAGATGAAAACAACTCACAGGTTCATTCTTAACATAACAAACTCAAATCCTTCCCTATCAAATCTGTTTCTGAATCTACCACTCTAACTATACCATCCTTCCCTGGGAAATCTCTCACTGCTTAACGATCATTTGACCCTTTCTCCTGGAGAAACGCACAGTCCTTGGAAAGTGATCTGGGAGTGGCAGAGATAAGGACTCTGAGTTACTTTGTTCTGCCACCCTGGTATCTCCTTACTCACTCAAGCTTCTTTACCTCTGTGAGGCTCAGTGTCTCCACCTGTAAAACAGAGTTAGTAAGCGTTCATTTCCATTATCCAAGCTTTATAATAAATTAGCTGAATAAATGCATTATAAATTAATGATCTATAGAAATTGATATAATCACATATTATGTTTATATTATATATCACTTATAAAGTTGATAAAATTAACCTATTAATGAAACAATAAATATCATCCACCACCAGTTTTGATGATGTCCATTCCACTTACTTGACAGACATCTATGGAGGAGTTTCTGTGTTACCTGGAGGCAAGGTATTGCAGAGGACTCAGAGGGAAGAAAGAGGCATATGCCCCTCCCCAGCCCAACAAGCACTCAAGATTTAGTAGAAAGAGATGGAGAGGGTACAGTGTGGAAGCAGGTACACAAATGACCTTTAAAGAGTCTCCTGAGTGGGGTGTTTTATGGGGTTCTGAAGGAGTGTGAGCTATTTACTATCTCCCTCCCTTCTTTGCTCTGAAGGGCTCTGCCCCAGGCTTGGGAGAATTCTGGCCCAGATTCAGTAATTATGGATGGTTAACTCTTCATCGCCCAGAGTCTGTGCCAAGGGCTGGGCTAAGGGCCAACTTTAGCAACCAGGATGTTGCCCATTGCATTTTCAATGATCAATGATTGCATTTCTTCCTCTCCCTCACTCCCATATACTTCTAGCTGTCCACCCCCAGACTGCCTCTCCTTTCTGTCCAACCCAATCCTGGGAGGCAGAGGAGCTTCTAACAGTAGAACCTCTAGTGGAGGGTACTTTGTAGTTTATCACCACTGACTTCCTGGAATGTGAGCTGCCAGTTCTTCTTCCTAAGTTCGTTTCCTCTAGAGCAGGTCCCTTGGGGCACCCTTCAGTGCCTTTCTAGGGTCTGGAGGGAAGAGGGCTGGAAAAAACATGGCAAATGGAAATTGATGTTTTCTGGGATATTGGAATCCCACTTCCCTGGGATTTATTTCTGAAGTTTGGAACCATAAAAAGGATGCCAGAGCCAGGGAATTGCTGGTCAGAAGTCCTGAAATCCAGGCTACCTCTTAACAGTTCTGATTCTCTTGCTGTTTTTTTACTTCTTGGAGCTTCAGTTTTTTTTGTCTATAAAATGAGAATAACATTTGCCTGACTCATCTCAGCCCTCACTTGTCTTCAGATTTTTAAAGAGCTTTTCATTTTAGCACCAATAAACTTTGTAGTGGCTACATGACCCTCCAGGATGTAAATGTACCACAATGTGTTTACCAATCCCCTACAGTTGGACATTTGGTATTCCCCATCATTTTAGATCTCCTCAGGCTAGCAGTGTGACATTATGCTTCTCCTCATTTCATCCTCTTAGGAACCCCTGGGCCTCCAAATTCAGGGACCATGGGAGCTGGATATAGCAGCCATTTCTGGCCTCAGGATGGGAAGAGCAAGGAGACTTGTTGGCACCTATGGGTTAAGGTCTCCCCTGGGCACAGGAAGTATAGAAGGAAACAGCGCTAGGGAAATCATTCAAGGTCTTTGTCTCTGTTGACCTCAGCCTCTCTGCTTGCCTCAGGGGCCAGGTGTGTCAAATGAGTCCCCCACAAAATTACCTGGAGAAGTTCCCCAATCTCAGAGCCAGACCACACTCTAAACCCAAGTAATTAAACCAGAATCTCTAGGGGCCAGGCCTAGTTCTCAGCAGAATGATAGTATTTCAGGTGATTCTAGTGTGGCCACAAGAAACTAGCACAGAAGCTTGGCAATAATAACAGCATGACCAGCCTGAGGGCCTTTACTTTCTTCCTTTTTTTTCAACTCTGTGGGAGAGATATGATTTCCTCACAGCATACAAACCAGAATGCATTTAACTATCACACATACAAGATGTGTGCATGAAGTGGTTCTTATTTAATTCCTCACTAAGTTTTTATTTGGTCACCTTTTGGACTCATTTGAAATTGTTTATGTAAATTGGTAAGAAGCTTTTAGCAGGCAATTTGGCAATATGTATCAAGAGCTATAAAACTGTTCAGAATCGTTGGCCTAGTTATTCCACTTTTGGAAGCTATCCTAAAGAAATAACATAAATACAGGGAAAAAGCTATATGCATAGATGTTCATTGCAGCATTATTTATGTTAATGGAAAACTGGAGGAATATCCAATGGACCTAAGTGTCCAATGACACAGGAATGGGTAAGTTAAATGTGATACATCTGTTTGGTAGAATATTAAGTAGTCATTAAAATTATGGCTATGAAGACAAAGTAATAACATGGAAAATGTTTGTGCTATAAAGTTAAATGAAAACACAGGACATAAGATTGTGTAGATATACTATAATTACAACTACATGCAGAGGAAACAAAACTTAATGGAAAAATTAGAAATGAAAAGAACAAAACGCTAGTGTAGATTAGCACAGACTCTGTGTTAGAATAAGATTTTTTTTCCTTTTTCTTACTTTCTAAGTTTTTACAATATGATTACATTACTACTTAGATGGAAACAAACAGTAAAAAATGCACTGTGTATTCTTTTAATGTAATATAATACCTGTTGTTGTTAGGTGCTGTTGAGTTGACTCTGACTCATAGCCACCCTATGTACAATAGATGAAACACTATCCAACACTGTGCCATGTCTAACACTATATCAGTGCTTCTCTGCCATGCACAGGCAGTTGGCTTCTGAGTTCTTCTCCCAAGCCTACCACACCCAGCATTTTCCAGGCGATCTCCCATTCAAGTACTAACCAGGCCTGACTCTGCTTAGCTTCCGAGATCAGATGGGATCTGACACCAGAATGGTATGGCTGTAGACTACTTGACACTTGGGGACACCTAATTAAGGGGAGACCTACTTAAGATCACTACATATAATGCCACTGTACCACTCCTAGCACCTCATGCTGCCCACAAAATGTCTGCTAACAATGGATCAGAAGTCATAGGATCTGACTTTTAGCTTCTGTCCCAACTTCACAATGTGACCTCAAGCAAGTCACTTCTCTTTTTTGAACCTCCCTTTCCTTGTCTGTGCCACTACAGATTCAACTCAGGGGAAGCTCAGGCATCTCCCAGTTCTGAAATGTGATGACTATGATATTGGTGATGATGGGCCTAATGACCCCAAGTGCATTAAGATCCACTGAGAGAGTAGGGGGTAGAACATGAGCCCTCCTGAAATGTGTGCAAGCTGCTGCTGCTCCTTATTTCTATGTTCAGATCACTGCCTTTCATCCTGTAAGTCCTGAGAAGCATAATTGAATAAGTGTAAGATAAATCACACACCCTGTGCAATATTGGTCATTTCTCGCCAGATCCCTCACATGCAGTCTGACAACTTACAAACCCAAGTGCCTCTGAAATATGCAGGAGAACACTTGGAGCCAAACAGGAAACCCGGCTCCCCTCCTCCCGGACTTTTCATCTTGATAAAGTGATTTTCCTCAACAGGCGGAGGCTGGGGAGCCATAAATCAGTGACAACACAGCTCCTTGGGGTCTGTACAGCCCTCTGCTGAGGAGAGATGACTCTCTTCTATGGCGTGGATGCTCCAGCCTGGGGCTGGGGAATAACAGGCGTAAGGCGAGGGTGGCGGGAAGCAGACGCATTCTGATGGGAAGGAAAATTGAAACCCCAGGATGTAAAGAGAGCAATAATGGTGATGATGGGAAACGTGAAGCCCATGGATACACAGTGACGCCTCACTCATCTGGCAGGAGGGAAAGAGCTGCTGGGATTAGTACATTTTCCACATGAGTGAAGTTTAACTGTTGATGTGCCGGGACTTGTCCTTTCAAATCCATTAAAATGCATCTCTATCTTCTTAAATGTCTGTGTGAGCCATTATTTGGTCTTTCGGGGAAAGGAACCAAGAGTTCTCCCATTATGTATTTATTTGAATGATTATCTGTGAAATGCCAGTACTGCCCACTGGACTTTCTGTTCTGTGAAAACCACCCCATTGGACAGAGTGTATCCCAACCCCCAGAACTTGCACAAAGATGGCAGATGAAACATATTTGTTGAATGAGTGGTGAGAACCCCCTGCCCTTCAATATGGTGTATTATGAAGGACCTCATTCATTTTTATCAGAAAATGATTCTTGCTAAGCAAGGCAAAACTAGAGATGTATCAGAGGACTTTGTTGTTGTTGTTAGGTGCCGTCGAGTTGAGTCCGACTCATAGCGACCCTATGTACAGCAGATCGAAACACTTGCCGATTCTGTGCCAGGCAAACGATCTTATTTATGTTTAAGCCCATTGTTGCAGACACTGTGTCAATCCATCTGGTGGAGGGTTTTCCTCTTTTGCGTTGACCTGCCACTCTCCTAAACATGATGTCCTTCTCCAGGGATTGATCTTTCCTGACTACATGTCCGAAATATGTAAGACGCAGTCTGGCCATTCTTGCTTCCAAGGAGCACTCTGGTTGCACTTCTTCTAGGACAGATCTGTTGGTTCTTTTGGCAGTCCATGGTATATTCAATACACGTCTCCAGCACCACAATTCAAAAGCATCAATTCTTTTTCTGTCACTCTTGTTCAATGTCCAGCTTTCACAACCATATGATGCCACTGAAAATGCCATGGCATGAGTCAGACGCACCTTTGTCTTCAATGTGACATCTTTGCTTTTCAATACTCTAAAGAGATCTTTTGCCACAGCTTTACCTAGAGCAATGCGTCTTTGGATTTCTTGACTGCTGCTTCCATGGGTGTTGATTATAGAGCCAAACAAAGCAAAATCTTGGACAACCTCAAGCTTTTCTCCATTTATTGTGAAGTTGCATGCTGACCCAGTCGTAAGGATTTTTGTTTTGTTGATGTTTAGTCATAACCCATATTGAAGGCTATGATCTTTGATCTTCATCAGTAAATGTTTTAAATCCTCTTCACTTTCAGCAAGCAGAGTTGTTAATGAGTCTGCATAACGCAGGTTGTTAATGAGTCTTCCTCCAATCCTGATGCCGCGTTCTTCCTCATAAAGTCCAGCTTCTCGGATTATTTAGTCAGCGTATAAATTGAAGAGATAGGGTGAAAGTATACAGCCCTGACGCACACCTTTCTCAACTTTAAACCACTCAGTGTTTCCATGTTCTATTCGAACAACTGCCTCCTGGTTCATGTACAGATTTCTCATGAGCACAATTAGGTGTTCTGGTATTCCCATTTTCTGAAGTGTTATCCATAATTTGTTATGATCCACACAATCAAATGCTTTGGCGTAGTCAATAAAACATAGGTAGACATCTTTCTGATATTCTCTGCTTTCAGCTAAAATCCACCTGACATCAGCAATGATGTCCCTGGTTCCCCACCCTCTTCTGAATCCCGCTTGGTTTTCTGGTAATTACCTGTCTATATACTGCTGCAGTAGCTTCTGAATGATCTTTAGTAGAATTTTACTGGTGTGTGATATTAACAATATTGTCTGATAGTTTGCACATTCAGTTGGATCCCCTAGGGGTCTCTAAAGGAGACTTTGTGTGTCTGTTAGCTTGTTGTGCTGTGGAGGCTGGCATGTTTTGTGATGCTGAAAGCTATGCCACTGGTATTTCAGATACCATTAGGGACACCCATGGTGGACAGGTTTCAGCTGAGCTTCCAGGCTAAGACACACTAGGGAGAAGGACCCGGCAGCCCACTCCCAAAATAATTAGCCATTCAAGACTCTATGAATAGCGGAGAATCCCTGTCAAATATGTTGTTGTTGTTGTTGTTACATGCTGGGAAATCAGGTCCAACTCATAGTGATCCTATGTACTACAGAACTAAATACTATTCAACACTGTGCCATGCCTGGCACTATTGTCTGTGCTTCTCTGCTACTCACAGGGTTTTTGATGGCTGTTTCAGGAATGGGCTATCAGTCCTTCTCCTAAGCCTATAGCACTGGTATTCCCTGGCAGTGTCCCATCCAAGTACTAACCAAGCCTGACCCTGCTTAGCTTCCAAGATCTGAGGAGATCAGACGCCAGGGTGATATGGCTATAGGCACTCTGAAATATAGTACTGGAAAATGAGCCCTTCATGCTAGTAGGCATTCAAAAGATGACTAGGGAAGAGTTGCCTCCTCAAAGTAGAATCAACCTTAATGATGGGAATAGAGTAAAGCCCCTGGGACTTCCGTTTGCAGATGTGGCATGACTCAAAATGAGAAGAAACACAATGGCTGTAACAATGAGCTCAAACATAAAAAAAAAGTTGTATTTACAGCACAGTGTCCAGCAGTGTTTTATTCTGTTGTACATAGGATGACTACAAGTCAGACCCAACTCAACAGCACCTAACAAAGGAATTGTCATATTGTGGATTGACTGGGACCAGGCTGGAGCCCTGAGAAGCTCCAGGAGTCTTCTCAGCTCTACTCTAGGGCCCTTCCCTTCATATTTTCTCTCATTGTTAACCATCTTTTTTCTGCTCTGCAGAACAGAGCTAACTTCACCTTTCAAATCTATTCATCCTCAGATTCAGGAGTGAGACTGGCCCTTCTTTCTCTGTGGTTTCAGGAGTCCAGTGGGCCCAGTTGGGGTGTGTATCTCAGAACCAATCAACTGTGGCCAAGGAACAGGGGTCTTGGTACCAACAGGATCTCTACCATGGAAACTGTACAGGTGGAGTCGGGGGAGGGTCTCCAAGATGCCAGAGTATGGACCCAGAGGACAATCGATATCCACTACATTCCCAATGGGAGAAGGACCTAGCAACTCACTTCCAAAAAACAATCAGCCCTAGGAATAGCAGAGAATCACTAACAATACTGTTTTGCCTGTTGTATGTAGGGTCACTATGAGTCAGACACCAACTTGACGGCACCTAACAACAACAACAACATCCACAATATCTCATTTCATCTGTACAATAACCTCAAGAGGCAGGTGGACCTTTACAAGAGGAAAACTAGTTTGAGAAAGGATAAGAAATTTGGTCATAGTCACACAACTAGTGTTTGGTGGAGGCTGGGGACAGGAGTGGTGGGGCAGGGCAGCCCTCAGTGCCGCACTGTCTCCTGGGTCAATCTTTTGAGCACTGGCCATTTCTTTGTACTGTGGTAATTGCAGCAGACAGGGAGGCCCCTGGGGCTGAGTGATCACTGAGCGCAGGAAACACCCTGCAAATTGCTCTCTTGGAAAAGCCTCAAAGTCAGCTTGCTTTTTGGCTATTTGTTTCTTTCTCATACAGCTAGGTGAAGGTTGCGGCCTCCCCACTCTTGGGGGAAAATGTACTGCAGGTTGCCTTTCTGCAAAATTAATCAGCGAATCAAAGGTCAGAGCTGCCTTCTCCCCAGCAATTGCTTGGTCCTCCAGAATAGCTTTTTCTTCTCCACTGTGGCTGTTGATTTCTTTTAACTCTTCAGCAGCCATGGAAGCTATGCCTGTTATTTCTGCATCTCTACCACGGGGGTCTGGATTGGAACTTACTGTGCCTACATGTGAAGGTTTTGGGGTGAGGGAAGACTGTTCTTTGCCATTACCAAGAAGACGTGGAGGACTATTGTGAGTTCATTTTATTATATCATAGACAGTTTCCTCCTCCTCCTCCTCAGCAGGTGACACATTTCCCCAAATATGCCACTGGTCACAATTTCCTTGAATTCATTTTCGTGTTTGACTTTGAACAACCTCTCAGGCACAAGTAATATGAAAGTCATATCCTTAATATTGTCACAAGGCTGAAAAAAATATCCTCTGTAGTGTCGACATGATAGGGCAGCTTGCTCATGACATTTGTTTTGTAATAATACTTCATATTCTGAATACTCCCCTGGTCCATAGGTCAGATCAGAGAAGTAACATGAAGCAGGAAAGAGGATGGAGAAGGGCAGGAAGACGGTGAAAATATCATCAGGCCATCACCTCAGGGAGCATTTTATAATTACCTAATAATAAGATAGCTTTGCTTACCCAGGGAGTTCTGTAGTTCTCAAACAATCATTCCTGAAAGGTTCAAAAGGATGTTAGTACCAGTTAGAAAAAAATATCCTTTTCTGAAAGCAACTGGTACCATAGATCTGAAAGATCCACTTAGTGACATGTCTAAAACAGACTGTAAACTCCTGAAAGGAAAGGGCTTTCAAATAACAGAAAACAATTCAAAATGGCTGAAGCAACAGAGAGATTTCCCACTAATACAACAAGAATGATAGAGGTAAGGCAGCTGTAGGATTGGTCAATATATTGGAGTAATACTAGCATCAAAGATCAAAGTTCTGCCCATCTGTCCTTTTTTCCATCCTCAATGCACTGTCTGGTGTTCCTCATAGTCACAATACAGCTGCACTCTCTCCAGGCATCATAGCTTCACACATCACCATTCTGAGGCAGAAAAAGGACATTTTTTTCCCTTGTGTTTTAACACTAAGAAAGCTCCCTTGGAACAATCTACCCAGCAAATGGTTACTAATATCCCACTGGACAAAATTCAATCACATTTCTGTTTCAAAACAAATCACCAGCAAAATAGATAGAATTGTTTTGAATGACTAAGATCATCTGTTAGACTAGGGCTGGGGCTATCCATCTCTGAAATGTATGACTGTCTGATATCTGAACATTACATATACTCTGTGAGCAAGGAAGTAGGAGATGGCTATCGGCCAGGATGCCAACAATACCTGCTATAGGAATCAATATGCAGTTCTTCATTCTAATCTGTTTTATTCTCCTTAAACCCCAGGACATTTGATTCACTGATACCTGCTGAGATAGACATCATTACGCCTCACATAATAACAAAGCAGTTTCAGGAATGCCATAAAACTGCTCAAGAGAGATAGTATTCAGAAAAGAGTTCTTTGAAAAAGCCACAAAATTGGTCTATAGCTTCAGGATGATGTGATTGGTTTTCACTAACTTGATCTAATCTTCTAATTCTGTGTCTCATCGTGAAATGCCACAGCAGCCCTCCAGGAAATTCATGGCTCCATCAACCGCACTCACTTGTTCAAGTCCATAGGCCAGAGAGAGGATGACTATGTAGGATTCAAAATAAGAATTGTATCCATATTTACCTATATGGCTGGCTATCTATCTACCCATCCATCTATCCACCTGCCATCTTTTATAACTGTCCACATTCCACAGGAGCTGAGATATGCTCTGTGACATTTCCATTAGTGGAGCTCGGGACTCCGTCTCATGGGATGACACTTGTCGCATTGCCAGCTCTGTTCCGCTGCATATGTTTTCCCTCCCTTTTGACATGTAGGATCTTTCCATTGCAGGTAGCAGAAAATAACCATGGCTAATTCATAGGGAAAGGGAATTTATTTGAAGGACACAGAGTAGCCATAGAATCAAGGGAAGTACCGAGGATCTGGGTACAGAAACTAATTGCTATTCCCGGGAGGAATTAACTCTGCATGCCACTCCTGCTCTCAAAATGCAAGAGACTGGATAGAAAGTCCAAATGTCTGAGCATGGGGACACACCCTTCCCTTAGCCAAAGGTAGGTGGGGAGCTGTGTTTAACAAAACTGTAGCAAGGGTGGGGTTGTTTCCCACAAGGAAATTGGGTTTTGGCCACCAGAGTGGGGCCAAATGCTGAGCAGGCAAAACAACAACCGAGCACCACAACCGAGCGCCATACACAATCAGTATATTGAGCAAACAGAACTCACAGACTGCAATAATGAAACAAATTTTCTTCTGCTTCCCTTGTCTCTTTAAATTTGCTTGGTGGAGGCAGAGGTGGTGGGGCACACCTATCTATAATGCCTGTAAGCCAGGCACTCTGGAGGCCGAGGCAAGAGAATCCAGAGTTTGAGGCCAGCTTTGGCTACATAGTAAGACCCTGTCAATCAATCAATCAGTAAATAAATAAAAAGTAAATTTAAAAACTTAACTTGGTGGAGGAAATCTACCTCCTGTCCCTGAATGTAAACTCTACTCACTTCTAAATAACAACAACAACAACAACAACAACAACAACAACAACAAAAAGCCTATGATCACTTTAAGATGCAAACATAATCTTATATTCAGTCATAGAATGTTAATTCTATTAGCACTTTACTCTTCATTCAGAGATGATGGAGATGACGCCTCCTTTCCCCAAGCTGGGATGTGTGGCAGGCAAGCTGTCTGCTTTGGCAAGGAGAGCGCTCTGCTTTTCTCTCCTCATAGCCTGATGCTTCCCATCCCTCCATGATCATAGCAAAGGAGGAAGGACTGGAAGGAAAAGAAGAAAGTTTTCATTTAACTGGCACCGTCATAAAATGGCCCTGTGGTCTCATAGAACAGCAGATATTTAAAGTTGTTTCTCTCATAGGCACCTTCATGTATTTTTAACAATTTTTATTTTTAACTGATTAATTGTAATTATACATGTCTGGGGTATAGAGTGATATTATATAGTACATATATAGTGTGTAATGATCAAATCAGGGTAGTTACTATATCTATCCCCTCAAACATGTATCATTTCTTATTAGGAATATTCAAAGTCCTCTTCTAACTAATTTGAAATATGCAATAAATTATTGTTAACTATTACTGTGCTATGGGAGAAGGATGTGGCAATCCACTCCTAAAGCAACCCCGAAACAATCAGCCATTGAAAACCCTATCAGGGTCGCTATGAGTTGGACACAACTCGATGGCATCTAACAACAACAACAACATTACTGTGCTATTAGACACAAGAACACACTCCTTTTGTTTAGTGGTAATTTGGTACCCAATAACCAGATGCAGTAGCCCACTCCTGAAACAATCAGCCATCAAAAACTCTATGAATAATAGAGAAGCACTGACATAGTGCTAGTCATGGCACAGTTGTACATAGGGTTGCTCTGTTGTACATAGGATTGCTGTGAGTCGGACTGGACTCAACGACACCGAACAACAACAATAACAGCCCACCTCTATCTTCTTCCCCTCTACTTTTCCAGCCTACTTTCCTCTACATCAATGTTCTTAGCGCCTGTATGAGTGAGATCATGCTTTTTGTTGTTTGTTACTTGGAGGTTGAACCCAGGGCCTTGCACATATTTTGCAAGTGTTATACTACTGGGGTGCACCCCCAACCACTTTTTTATTTTATTTTTTTATCTTGAGACAAGGTCTCAGTAAGTTACACAGGCTGCCTCTGGCCTCGAATCTGCGATCCTCATGCCTCTGCCTCCTGAGTCGCTGGGTTTACAGGCATGAGCCACTGCACTTGTTCTTGAGATCATGTGTTATTTATCTTTCTGTGTCTGGCTTATTTAACTTGACACAATATCTTCAGGGCTCATCCATGTTGCTGCAAATAACAGGATTTCATTCTTTTTACCACGGAATGGTGTTCCATTGTATATACGTATATCACATTTTCTTTTTCTATTAATGTGTTCCTGTGGCAAAATACCAGATAGGAACAAATTTGTTGTTGTTGTTGCTAGGTGCCATCGAGTTGGTATCTGACTCATAGCAATCCTACATATAACAGGGGAAACACTATTGCCAGTGTTTCTCCACTACCTAAGGTTTTCAATGGTGGATTGTTTTTTGGGAGTGGATTGCCGGGTCCTTCTCCCATGGAACAAATTTATGGGAGGAGAGATTTACTGGGGTTCATGGTTAGAGAATTTTAGTCCTCAGGGTCAGGGAAGGCATGGTGACAGGGCAGGAGGCAAGGCCTGTGGCAGATGACTTCACATGATGACAGATCAAGAAGCAGAGACAGCTAAGGGAATTGGGGGCCTGCATAAAACCTCCAAAGGCCAATTCTCAGTGACCTGCAAAGCCAAGTCCTGTCTCCCAAAGTTCCACAGCCTCCCAGGACAGTTCCACCAGCTGGGGACGAAACATCCAAACATAAGACCTTTGGGGAACATTGTAGATTCAATTGATGGTCACTTAGATTGAATTCGTATCTCGGATATTGAGAATAATGCTGCAGTGAACACGTGAGTGCAGGTGTCTCTTTGATATACTGTTTTCAGATCCATTGACATATACCTAGTACTATGCCTGCAGTTGTGCCACACTGGCTGTGATCCCCTTAGATCTCGGAAGCTAAGCAGGGTCAGGCCTGGTTAGTACTTGGATGGGAGATGGCCTGGGAACACAAGGTACTGTAGGCCTTGGGAGAAAGATGTGGCTGCTCACTCCCCAAAAAATCAGCCATTGAAAATCCTGTGAATAGTAGAGAAGCTCTGACATGATGCTGAACATAGCACACTGTTGGTAAGTGTTTCATATGTTGTACATAGGGTCACTATGAGTCAGACCTGACTTGACGGCACCTAACAACAACATACCTAGTACTGAGATTGCTGGATCACATGGTTGTGCCATTTATAGATTTTCAAGGAATCTCCGTACTGTTTTCTGTAATGGCTGTACAAATTTATGTTCCCACCAATAGTGAATGAGAGTTCTTTCTCTGCATCCTTGACAGCATTTGCTGTTTTTTTTGTCTTTTAGAAAATAGTCATTCTAACTGGGGTGAGATGATACTTTATCATGATTTCGATTTGCATTTCTTTGCTGATTAGGGAAGTGAAGTTGAGAATATTTTTTCTTGTTCTTTTTGGCCATTTATATGTTTTCTTTTGGGAAATGTCTATTCAGATCATTTAATTGGATTATTTGCTTTTCTGCTATTGAGTTGTTTGAATTCCTTATACATTCGGGATATTAATACCTTGTTGGATGAACCGTTTGTGAATATTTTCTCCCATTCTGTGGTTTGAATCTTTGCTCTGTATTTCCTTTGCTGTGCAGAAGATTTTTAGTTTGATGAACTCCCATTTATCTATCTTTTCTTTTGTTGTATGTGCTTCAGGGGTCGTATCCAAAAAGTCATTGCCCCTTCCAAGGTTCCAAAGTATTCCCTACATTTTCTTCATTGTTTGAGGCTCCCCTTCCATGTCTCTTTGATTGTGACACTCCTGTTCTCAGCTTCCCAAGTAGCCCATCTCTCGTGCTCTTAGGTTTCTTGGGGCAGAAGATGGACATTAGTCCCCTCTGCTCCTTTCTCCACCCACAGGGGTCACATATTTAGTTCTCTAAGTGATCCTTTTGAGTCCTCTTTCACCAGGCTTAAATTGAGGGATAGGCATCAGCATCTTGTCCTTGATGGTGTGTGTGTGTGTGTGTGTGTGTGTGTGTGTGTGTGTGTAAAAGTCTCCAAAAAAGTCATCTTAAAATAATCCTCCCTTCCCTGATTGATATATCCTCAATTCTTTTTGTATCCTATACGATGTGAAGGGTTCAAGAATTATAGGTTTTTAAAAAAATCCAATAGAAGCTCAAGAGCATGAATAATCCCAGAAACTTTACAAACTCATGGAGACTGAATAATTCACTACAGAATGAGCCATGGATTGTTGATGAAGTCAAATTGGAATTTAAAAAATTCCTACAATCAAATGATGATGAAAACACATCATACCAAAACATATGGGATACAGCAAAGGCAGTTTTAAGAGGGAAGTTCATAGCATTAAGTGCCTTCATCAATAAAATAAAAATGAGACAAATAAATGACCTATTGACACAGCTTAAGACACTAGAAATCCAACAAAAAAACAACCC